>VZSC01004076.1:501200-548197 GCA_013398225.1 Steatornis caripensis
TGTACATGTAATTTCTGTGAGATCATTGAAAATATTAGGCTTATTGAGGTTTGCTAAGAATAATGTTTATTTCTGGAATTGTAAGAAGTGTACATGTATCTGTATGAGTTATTTTACATCTAGTACTGCTATATATAGCCTACTGCAGAAAGACATTTCTGAGCCTTTAAAATAAAAAAGAGGTAGTACAGTACCAAAAAAACTTTCAGTCATATTTTTGCTTCCACAAAAGGATACTGATATTTCACCCAAGCAGTAATTAAATTCTCTATGAAAAATATAGAAAAAACTATTACAGTGTTATCCCCAAGCCTAAGGCAACCGGTGTTTTGGTTTGGTTTTGACTTTATTATCAGATTGAAAGTCCCCACAGTTCGGTGGAATCGGAGATTATCTGAATCCCTGCTTCAGTCATAATAAGCAGAAGTTTGTGAACAACACTAGTAAAGCTCAAGTGATGTTGGCACATTTGCTTCAAGCTTTCTGCATGACAAATGGGTGCCCTGCTTTTGCCACTGATGGACAGGAAGTGATTTATCACTGCATTTGTCAGGAGGAGATCTAAACTGTTTATTTTGTGCCCTGTGTGCCATTAGCAAGCTGTAAAATATTGATCACAAGTAATGAACCTAGAAAGCTGTAAGTGAAATATGGAATAGATAGGAAATACTGAGCCTGATTCTATGGTTTGTCAAAAACAGTCCCCTCACTGTCATCTCAGCATTCCTCAGGATTTATTCACTGTTTTAAAGATTTGTCCCCCGTGTCTTTTGCAATGATGACAAAACTATTCCATCTGACAGGGGTACACATAAATTGATCAAATGGGTAAACAGTACTATTCAGACAAAGAAATATAACAGCACTGAGCTTTCCTTGCTTTGGAGATTAACTTGCACCTTTCCAAAAGCTCCCGATATGTCTAAGCATGCTTTTGTTTATCCTTCGCAGAATTTTTGGTTTCCAGTTTTTGACCAAATAGCACATTGAAATGCTATTCTTGCTGTAATTCAAGTTTCATCTGGGACAGGCTTCACATGTTCTGCGAAGCAGTATCTGAAAGCGAGGAGAACTTTTACTGCTTGACGACCTACTTCTCTCCTATATTGGATTAACGGCAATTCAATTTTGTGGAGACATCCCCGAGATGCTGTTCAGAAGTGCTAGCAGTAGACAACAAAATCACCTGAAATGCAATCATGAAAAGTATGTGAAGGAGGTCATGAGTATAAAAAGCCTCACTGTGCATAGTGAGTTGAGTGAACAAAGAGGGGAGAGAAAAGGCATCCCAGCTCTAAGGCATAATATTTTGCAGTTTCAACCCGAAATGACTCAAAGTGCAGTGAATTCTCATCAAGCCTTTCCTTATGATAGAGGACAACATTTATAACTAGCTTGAAAGCTGATCTCCAAATGAATCTTCATAGTAAATATTTGCTAGAAAAGGAACTGAAGTACAAAGAAGGTAAGGCCAAGATAGATAGGAAGCTTCTCAGAGCAAGTGATCTGCTGCACATCCATATGGGACTCATAGTCAAGCATTCTCCAAAGAAGGGCATGACGAGCAGGTATGACTATCTTCATTTCTGTCTCTCTCTCTTTTAGGAGACGATTACTATAGCACCCAGTTCAATACAGCTGGTATTACACTCTAATTATCATCAATGACATGGATTTATTTACAAAGACTTTTTTCTTTATCACCTTATGTCCCAGAATTTATTTATTGTAACCCTGGAATTGATTTTTACTGATTCTTCTGATCGTTAAGAAGTCAAACCAATTTAGAACCAGTCTACTTCAAGTAATGCTAATTTTTGATAGTTTCTCAAGTCCACTCAAAATTTATAATTTATGAGTTTTAGTGTCTCCTTATGCTCTTGGAACATGATGGTAGATTTTTAACAAGCAAGACTAAACTGTAATTTTTAATATGAAAGATCCCAAGATCAAAATCTAATAGATACAAGGTAATCAGAAAGACTTTTGTGAATACACCCCTGCAACGCAACCCCAGACAATGACACAGCAAGACAGTCACATTGATGCTGAAGCACGTTGTAAGACGACAGAGGAGTATTTTATCAACATTTGGTTCCAAAGATAGGAAACTGATCTGTCGAAAGAAATCTGACTAAAACTTTTCCCTGGTAGTTGCAACAAGTGCTCTACTTGGCTCTTCCTATCCTCATTCTCTCTTTTTGCTTTTAAAATTATCTGAACTGGTAGAGCTTCCATTTTGTGGCTACCAGTGTAGTTGCTTGTAGATGAACACTACAATATTATGGTTCAAAACTCATAGCTCACATTGGTTCTTCTATTAGCTCAGAATTCAGGGATTTTTATTATTATTATTTAGGCTTCATTTCTTATCTTGTCCTTGCTACTATTCATTTGTGTTACAGATCTTAGCCTTTGTACTTCTGACAGCTATTGAGAGCAATTACCTGGCAGGGTGAGTCAGCAACATGAGTCTTTCACAGCAGGTTACAAAGTTACATGCTTTAAAAAAAAAAAAAAATAAGAAGAAGAAGAAAAAAAGAAAAATCCACCAAAAAACCCCGAAGAACACCTCCAGGTAGAATAAAATTACAGGTGACACTTCAGCATGGGGGGTTAGCATTTCAAAGCCTTTTTAAATTTCTTTAAAGTATTGGTGGGGGAGGAGAGGGAGAGAGGGAAGACTGAAAACCCTTACCAAAATGTAAAGTGAGAAACAAATTCCTATAGTATTGTAAATGTACAATATCATCATGGATCTTTGCTTGCATGTCCAAGATGTTGGTGTGCTTTAGAGTTGTAATTTATAGCTTAGGACAGGAAAAAAGCTAACGACAGTGTTGCACAAGCCTACGAAGACAAAAGCTAACAAGAGTGTGGACTTCAAGGTTACGTGAACAAATTTGTTGAGTTTTACTTTGATTGTAAACAAATATGCGACTTCTCTGGCTAGTTTTTACCAAAGATATTATGCCAACTCTCAATAAAACTTCTGTGTCACTGGGAGGTTTTGAGATATTTGCTAAAATGGAATCAATTCTCACCCTCTTAATGAGTGGGCGCAGTTCCAGATTACCCTCCCCCCCCCAAATTACCCCGTGCTTTCACTCTCGTAGCTAACTACTCGAGTGAACTCAAAATTCCAATCTGTTAAAATTCCTCTGCTAGTTCGCTCGCTGGTGCGGATAACTGAGGCAATACAGAGTGTGAAGGATGATGGCGAGTCAGGACAAGTGTATTTCACAGGGCAGGTGATGCAATCACGACTGTGATTTGGCAACCAAACACCACTCAGGGTTCTTTGCATAAGACGATGCATTTCCTTGCGTGTTAATCTGTGACACGCTCAGGTTTTAGCAAGAAATTAATTTAGTGATTTATGGAAGATCAGACTTCACGTCTAAATTAAACCGTTATGGAATTCACACAGTCATAAAAAGCACAAGAGCAATTTTCCTCAATTAGTTAGTTCTGCACTTCCTCAATACTCAACATTTCAATGTTGGTTTTGGATACCACTGAGTGGAGCTCAAATACCAATTTAGAAAAAATTAAACCTCTCAGGCTGTTGCCAGGATCCACTATGCATTTCTGTCTACCTCATTCACAGCCTTCAGAGCAGAGTACCTTTTACATTCCAGACATCCATCTAAAGATAGATCAAAAGTAAAATGAATCAAGTGCTACTGTTTAACCTCATCTCTGAGCAGGACAAGAGGTTGCCACACCACTCCACAAGCAGAAGCTTAGGAAAGGAGGTTTTCTTCCTTTTATACACACTGCAGTTGCAATATTCCTATCCTTGACCTCACAGAATGCCCTGCCTTTCACACTTTTTCAAGATCCAAGTATCCTCAAAGTTGCAAACTCTGCAGGGACTGCCCGTATCATCGATCTTGGCAGAATGGTTCATTTATACCAGAAGTTAGCATCAACTACTCAGTAAACAAGAACACACACTGTCAGAACTAACTGCAATGACATTCCTTTCTAGAAGGAAAATAACAGATGCGAAATATGTCTAAAATTAAATCTTCAATAACATCTCTAACCTCCTCTGTACACACAGCTGAAGAGGTTTTGCTGTTTCTCTGTGTAGTCAACCATACGTACTGTGGTAATAAACTCTGCTGAGTAAGGCTTGCAACAGCAGCAAAAGATAAAAAAAACCCTATTTTCTTACAGTAAATTTTGTTGTTCTTTAACCTAGATTACTCGAGTCCTGAACTACAGATTTGCATCTTGTACCGTACATTTCAAAATTTGTAACCACTGCTGCATTAAGTTAAAAAACTCACTTGTATTACTAGTTTACTTTGGGTTAATCCATAAATCCCCTTACCTTAGCTATGATACGGCACAGATGAGCACCTTCCTGGGTAAGGCTGAATAAACTACTAAGAGCTGGCTCAGTGATGTACACACTATCCGACAATTCTATTTTTCTCAACAGGTTCTGTGTGACATAAGATAATAAACATCGTTTACTTCCAATGAAAAACATCAGTGTTACATTTAAAGACATAAGATAGAGTAGAAATTCTAGTTCATTTAACCCATATGATCTTCTCGCCCAGAGGAAGGGAAAAAAAACATGGGCAGAAGTCAAACTGATAACACTGTAACACACTTATTGCATTTGATTAGATCTAACCAAGAATAGTGATATTTAAAAATAAATATGAATGGAGTAAGAGGACAGGGGTGTGTGTGAGAACATTCAGCAAAGAACTCCTCAGCTATTTAGTAATTATTACTGGGTTTGGCCTGGGATTGAACTAAAATTTTCAGAAGGCAACTAAATCGTCTTAGTGTAGAAGCTGTATCACAAGGTGATACAAAACTTACACCTTATTTATAAGGAATACTGCTATACTCTTTCTATCACTACTTTCTAAGACTCTGGGTTCATCACTATTATCAGTCTACACAGAAAATGTCATTTACCAATACAGGGAATTGTAATAGAGAAATATAGTTTATTTCTCCAATGTACCTCCAAGTTAACCTCCAAATCAGGTTAAATATTTTTATCTTTGTAAATAGTTATATTGCTTCTGCACGTGTGCCATTGCAGCTTCACAGAGAAACACAGCTGTCAGAAGAATATGAATTTTGTTTAATTTTACTCTTTCTGAAAGTACACACAATCACTAGAGGAAGAATTAACATTTGCTAGGAGGAAGAAGGTAAGCATTTTTATATTTAATCCAAGTTTGAAAGAAGTGCAAGGAAATGTCCCACATTTTACACTTACTTATACAAAATTGAATTATATTCCTTTGAAGAGGCTGTGTTCTCCCACATGTAGCATTAGAAAAAGTGTTCCATAAAACACATAACCTATCAGTTCACGTTTTGATATTAACATATCCTGAATAAAAACCTCATACACTCATTAGAAAGGAATGTTCAAGTGCACAATTTAAGCTGAAAGTTCTGGCCTCTCACACAGACACTTACTCAGTTCCAGAGCAACAAGCTACCCACAGACAATGTGGTTGTATGGCAGAAGTGGGCGCACAGCCTGACTGAATGGCTCAGAAACCTGTTATTAAAAATGTTTTTATTAATAACCTCTGATCCAAGCCTTCAGCCACACTAATACACATGAGATGAGGCAGAGTAATTAATTCTGTTCCCTTAAAAGAAAAAGGGACTAGCATTTCAGGTGTATCAGTAGGTGTCAAAGTGCCCAAAGACAGAAATATTAGCAATGAAGAACTCTTCTTCAGAATAAAAAGATTAAGCATCAAAACAACCACAACCTACTCGGTGAATTTGCAATATGCAAAATTATTTACACACTTCAACTCGCACACGGCATTTCATGAAGTTCTCAAATTCTAATCAAAGTACATTAGCAAGTAGCTCGTCAGTTTGACTGTAATTCTGCAAATGTATTCTAGAGATTCTCACCTGCTAGTAATAATCTTTTAAAACTATAAGGGATGTTTCTGAAAGAACTTTCTTTGCTATCTTAGTGCATCAAAGTATGCTCGAATTTAACCAATACCATGCATTAATTATGTTTTAGCACCATAGTAAATACTGTTTAACTATTTCCTCTTGACTAAGCCTCTTACTCCCTTTTTTCTTCAGGAACAACACAAAATTTCAGCATGACATCACCTCTAAAATATGGACAAAATTAAGAAAGCATAGAAGATTAGAGGGTGCAAAGGGATTTCTATGAGATCTCAAGAAAAAAAGCAGTGTAAGTCCAGACAGATTCGTTAGATTTGCAAGTTGCTACTATTTCAAGAATGGTCTAATGGAAAAAATTTAATGCATTTGTAGGCTCAGCCTAATTACTCAGTGCATTTATCTACATTTAATCACCACTGGAAACTATACATCATGTCTGCAATGATACAGCACTGATTCTGGAAGGTTACATGGACACATACAACCTGTACACAACACTGTATTTTATCACTACTGCCTAGAGTCTAACGCATGCACTCATTAAAATGTGTGCTGCAATAATATGCTTGCTATATGTATATCTTCTAAAATTTTAGCTTTTAATGAGAATCATTGAGAGCAGGAGAGATTTTTTTCAAGGTTTCTAAGGAGAAGCGATGTCTGTATGAAAGGAAGAGAAAATTTCTCCAAAGCTCTTATTAACAAGACATTGTCCAGAAGTAAGATGCCTTACAATGAAGGAGGGCTATCAGCAAAAGTAAGTAATAGTGAGCCACAAGATCATTTTCTTTGGGATTTGAGGATATTGGACAATTTGAGAACACAAACATCTAAATCTCTTTGCAAGATATTTGAAATACTGATCATAAGTTTGCTGAAAACTGAGAACTGTAACTCTAATCCTCCTCTTAACGGATGCTCTCCCTCAAGACTCAACAGTTTTGAAAGACAACTATTATTTTTTTGAACTATAAACTAACCTGTGCCTCATGTGTTAAAACCAACTCTATCAACTGGCCAAAATACCGAGCAATGGTGGTGAGCGTTTCATTAACGCAAGATTTCATGGACTTCAGTATCTGCTCATCTTCCGTTTGTATGCACCTGGAAAAAAAAAAAAGAGAAAGGAAAGGGATGAAGGAAAAAGGATGCAAGAGACAACTTGTTTTATCAAGCTGATTGTTACAGGTGAGCTCTGTGTTAATAATGGGAATATAATGGAAATTCAGCTGTTCATAAGGACACTGTCTTTGTGCCGTTAACATCATACTAGACTTTAATCAAAGCTTTGTCTACACATAGTAAGTATACCGAAGGACAATAGTGGACATTAATGAATAATTTACTTCATAGACTACAGGCCAAATTTTGCTACAGATGCTGTGTGTTTATACCAGTGAACTCTGCTATTTTCCACTTACGCTCATAGTTACGGTCACTCTAGGATGCCTGCATTTCAACTGCAGCTGTATACATCCCTTCATCTTTCATGACCAAAGAAGTGCTTTCAATAATTTCTTTATCTTCTTTGACACAGTTTAATGACAGCTGCACAAGGACCCAAAATGCACGTGTGTCCAGATGAGTAAAGTTCGTTTATATTTAAACAGCATACTCAAAAGTAAGATTTGGCCTTCTATGCAGAAAGATTGCATATAGAGCTTGACAGAGTTAATACAACTATTCTGTAACCAGCGACACTTGGCTGTAACTGAAGAAATGAGATAAAAATGGAAAACTTTATACAATTCAAATTAAATAACTAATGCTTCCTCACAGAAATGCACTCATTTGAATTGTCAAAACGTATTTCACCCAGGCAGGCCACTGTAATGGAAGATGTAGTTTTGTTGATCAGTGTCTCCACCTACACAGCAGGTCCCCTTTCCAGCTTTACCCGTATTTCACCCAACTTTCTCCTCAAACAGACAAGGGCTGATTTGAGATAGACCCTACGAGATCAGAGCTCTCATTAAATCACTGTGTCTCATAGTAGAATATAAAAGTAAAGTCTGAGCTGTGTGGGTTTGGCAAAAAGCAATAGTGCTCGAGAAATGTTCTTTCCTGATAATTAGATGGTGTCTTTTTCCCTGATGATCCCCTGAGCAGAATGACTTGCACAGTGTTTAAAGGAAATCAAAAAAGACTGATTGCACTGTGTTGGAGGAAACAGGATAACTTATGTTAGGCAGGGGAAATATCATGAGAAGAATTTTAGAGATTCTTATGTTCCAGTCTCAGCATTCTGGAGTGCACAGAGCTAAGCAAACCTACAACTGCAATTTAAAGGTATGTGTATTTATTTCACTGTCATTTACTAACACATAGATCTGCGCACACAGTAGGACAGTCCTGCTACTTCAGTTTTCACACCAGCTGAAATCCTGCCTCAACAGAACTTGAAGGGAACTTTGTCACTGACATCATTAGAGTCAAACTGTCTCCCTTGATGTCTAAAAGCCCTGAAAAATCCACCTGCGTGCAGCTTTGTGTCTATGCCAGGCTCTTTGTGCAACAGCAGATTCCAACTTTCATTGGGATGCAGTTTAGATAAAAGCAACTCACTTCATCCACCAGAGGCTAACATTTAGAAAGCCTTTCAGAGCTGCAGGGTCCTAGTTCAAACATTTGAGGGTGTTAGTGGATTTGTATGTCTCATTAGAAATTCTACAACATAATGAAACAGCAGAATGAATATTTCAGCCAGAAATATTAAATTACCTTTCTGTGAATGCTGTAAATTCTGAACACTTGTCTATTAAAATTTTTTCAAACTGCAGAGAAAGAGAAAGTGGTTTTAAAGCAATATCCATACACACAATTGCTTTTAAAAAATTAATAATGCTTGTTTATGATAATTAGGTGAAAAACTTCCAGAAACATACTATTTCATGTAGGCACCCTTTTCCTACTTTTGTGAATAAAATGAGTAGAGATAAAACAGAAGTTAACATAAAAATATTTTCTATGTCATAAATGCAAAGGACTCACAGGTGGAACGTCTAATTAATTTAGTCCTGTAGTCCTCAAAACCAATTTTTTTCAACCTAATTTGTCAAGATAAACATTCAGAATCAGACCTATGATAAAATCGGATCAAAAATGAGTAAAGAATGTTTCCATTGCTGAAAAGGCAATAGAAAGTCTTAAACGCTGGACCAGTACCAGTATGTAAGGATTTCTTACAGATGGTTTAAAGTAAGATTTAATTATTACAATAAAAAAATAAACAAGACACACATGACATCAGGTAAGGGATCTTACCTGGTGCATTTCTTCTGAAGAATTCCTGGTGAATGTATTGTATTCATTTATCATTGAACGCACGTGGCAGTTGACTCTTACTGTCATGTTGTGGACTCTCTGCCATCTGTTCTTCTCCAGCTTTTGAGCAATCCTGGTCAACTCTGTGCTTATGATCCAAGCTCTTTTTAATAGCAGCTGCAAGTTATCGCACGTGCTATATTGTGAAGAAAGTATAAGTTCATTTTGTTCATCCTTCTCAATGCTGATTGGCTTGGACTGGAGAATACACATACATTCACAGTCTGTCATCAACTTCAAATCTTCCATCCATCGTTGAACGGAGTCCACCTGAATTAAGTGCATGCTAGAAGGCAGAGAAAGAGAAGGAAGAATAAGGTAAAGCAAAACAACCTTAGAATAACCACCAGCAATACCATAGATTTGCATCCACCTGCTAGGATGCAATTGATTGACAAAACGCAACGAATTGAACAACCAATTTGCTTGTAGTAACACAGCAACATGCTTAGCTTTCTATTTCAAACACAGGTTTTGTTTTTCTAATCACCTTTACACCACATACCCTGCCATAAAATAATTTATGAAAAATCAGTAGATATTAGAGATAAGTAAAAAAAGGAAATCTAGACTACGCTTTGAGGGAAATGTTTCTTGTACATTCATGAAGGATGAAGGAGCAAATCCATGGATCTGTTTGCTTGTTGTTGGACTGTACTGTCAGCTTTTTCTAGACACTTTGCCTGTTAGACACTTAATAGAAGAAAATTTACCTTGCAGCATCTCTCCAAAGCCCTTCCACCCGCACTGACACAACCAAACCAAGACAGCAAACGATACTGTCAGCAGTATCTGTTTCTGCTATATCATAATCCCTTAAACCTCAGCTGGATTCTACTTCCTGATCGGTCCTTTACCTTCTCCCTTAGTTCTCACTGCTCTCCGTACAGTTTGCCTGTCTGACTTCCAAAGCACGTTTTTGCACTACAGCAAATATGCTATGAACTGACGAAGCTGAAACAAGTTGATGAGTGTACCCTCACACAATGGCAACGGGCCTGCATTTTGTGCCCTTGCACCCTCAGCTAGTAAAATGTGGTACTCGAGACAGCAGCTGTACTGAGCTGTTCTGAACTCATCTTTGTGAGGGATCTCAAGTTCCCCAGAGCCTTCAGGTAGGATTATCTAGAATTTTTTCACATAGTGAGGTGCCCAGATCCTAATAAAAAAACCTTACCCCTCACCCCAACCATACACACATACAGAGCCAGGTTTTATTAGACATGACTAGTGTTATTAATGCTGTAACTAATAGTATTTCAAGGTCAGGTATAGGACCCCAGATCAGGCAGAGTAAAGTTTGTACAACTGCATGCATCGTTACCTACTTTGTCTTTGCAGACAGACTATGGTTTCTGCTTTTCTTTCGTTTTGCACAGGGAATTCCTTAGAGGCAGCACCCGATCCCTTTGACTCCACAGCAACTTGCTCCCTCTCTCTGAGGCCTGCCAGGTCCACTGCTGCCTCCTGCAATCTCTCAGACCATCAGCACAAAATGCAGGCTCCCAGCTTTGTATTTTGTCTCTCACCTACCATGCTTAAGGCCGGATTTCTGTTTCCCATTGTAGGAGGGAGGGTCCCCAAGGAAGGATCACCGCCTCAGCCAAGGGGTCCCATCTGATCCTTGCTTCCAAACCAAGGACAGAACAGACACTGTCCATCTCCAGAAATCATCCATTCAAAATTTTTTTCAGATGTAACAGTAGATCCATATTATTTCAGTTTACATTTCCCCTCCCCAATCCTCACAAGAGACCAGTTCCTCTGGTAAACATATACATATATAAAACATTTCTTATATCAATAGTGCATATATATTTATATCATATATCTAAATCTGAGGGAGAGTTACAGAGAGCTAAGCAAAAAAGACAAGAGTTATTGTTAAAAAGCAAGCCGTAATGTATTTTCAAATTACTTAAATCTTCATTATCTTTATGCAAAACCTTAAAAGATTCTCAGTTATGGTTGCTGAAATTAACCATGGCTGCAATGGTGAAGTCTGACTTTATTAATATCTGTCCTCTACTAGGCCCATCACAGCCCCTCTCAACGCAACTTCATTCACTAGTAATAAAGCAAAGCAGGAGGCTAAGAGTTCAAACAATCACTGCAAGTCTTCATGGCATAGGAGATTTGGGGTTTTATATATTAAACCAGTTTCTACAGAATTTATAAACACAAGCATGACCAACAAATGTGATGTTCACATACGCACACAACACCCTTCCGAAAGGGGCACTTTACTCAGCAAGATTTTCAGATTTCTGATCTACAATGAATAAAATAATTTTTCTATCAGTTTTCATCAGCTGAAGACTCAATTTTTTGGCAAGTCTTCTTAAGGCAAAATACTTCAAAATTTTCCTCTAGTGAAAGAGGGATTGATACTAAAGGATTCTGAAGCATTGAAGACGAAAGGTAAAGACAACATGAAATTAAGTGAAAGCAAGAGAGACTGGGCTTTTTTTTTTTTTTCCCAAACATTTACTGGTATCCTATAGCTAGTCTGACAGCGTAGTGGATTGTTGTCTACCTTCTGGACCCATGCTGCAGTTTTATAAGATGCTATAACAGAAAGAAAGTTCATATTATAGCCTCCATTTTTTTTAATCCAGATACTGATTTATTGCAACTCAGCATCACAGCAGCAATACTCTGTGCCTTTATATAAAGCGTTACTGTTAGAACAAAGTCTGCAATTGCATCAGCCAAGATAAGGATGACCGGGTAGAAGGCCTTTGTAATTCCTGTTCTTCCATTTATACGCTGAGCACCAGATGAACTCAAGAAATGTCCTTCCAGACCACTGATGTAATAGTCCACAAATGACCAAGGTTTTCTTACATACGTATGAAGAGGAGGCTCACCTCAAGTATAGTTTCATATAAATCAACAGCAAACAGGGTGCAAGAGATCAGTTTCATTGATCCAATCCCCCTTTCCACCATATACAATGAAACTACTTTTAATTTTAAACTTTACAAGCTACTGCTGTTTAAGGTCTTTATTTCACTGAGCTTTAAATATTATGTAATTGCATTTCGTGATCGATTGTGGCTCACTTTCTTCTTGCTATGTGTGGTCTCTTTATTGCCTTTTTGGATCTGAAGCAAGGTTTCCTAATAAACAAAAATAACAAGTTTAAAAGTTTGAGACCATGATTTATAACGACGTCCATAGTTTGCATGCGGTACAGGATAAACTCATTTGACACAGAGTAATGTATTTTTCATTTCTAAAGTGCACTATGATAATTGATGAAATCTCCATTTAGTATGTAGAAATAAACTCTTACATTATAAATTCACATGCAAAAAACAACAGAAGGTTAGTCAGAAAAGACAAAAAATCATTCCTATTTTTTTTAACCCCAAAAGCCAATCTTCGCTCTGAGGAGAAAAAAAGATTATAGAGCTGTACAAAAAAGGTACAGGTATTAAAGAAACTCTCCTTGTTTGCCTCCATTCCTACTAATTGTCAGAAATATAACTGTAGAATTTAGGATGTTCTGTCATTGAACATTCCTTAACTCACAGCAATGGCAAAAGGTTACCGTTCACCTCCTTTCAGACAGAAGGCAGGCAGAAAACTCCCCCTGCTCACTGTGTCATCTGCTCTGACACATTATTGTTTGAAATACACATATATCACGCTTATTCAAGTGAAATACATAAATGTTTTACCTTTACCCACACCTCCCTGTATTGAGATGAAATCTTCCTAAGCATTCAGCAGATAAATTTGTAGAGTCATTTTTTATGTATTAAAATAAGGAAAGCAAAAAGCGTGATCATTNAATACGTAAATGTTTTACCTTTACCCACACCTCCCTGTATTGAGATGAAATCTTCCTAAGCATTCAGCAGATAAATTTGTAGAGTCATTTTTTATGTATTAAAATAAGGAAAGCAAAAAGCGTGATCATTCCTAATTAGCTATTAAGAATCATATATCCAGACAGCATTTGCTGAGCTCCAGAAACAAGTCGAAAATTTCCATTTTGTCTCCCCATTACTAAAGAAAAAGCTACGCCTACAAAATAAAAACACCATAATGGGTCAGACAAAAAAAAAATTCTGTCTAGACCATTATCCTGCTCCAAACACGGCCATTAGGAGATGCATAAGGAAAGATCACAAGAGACACGGCAAGAGCTGAGCAACCCTCCTTCCCATCTTCTGGCAATTAGTGGTTTAGGAANTTCTGTCTAGACCATTATCCTGCTCCAAACATGGCCATTAGGAGATGCATAAGGAAAGATCACAAGAGACACGGCAAGAGCTGAGCAACCCTCCTTCCCATCTTCTGGCAATTAGTGGTTTAGGAACTTCCTAAGCCAGAATTTGTGTCTGATGAGCAGGATGGTTTTACAATTCATGTAACAAAAGTAGCCATTAATCCCTTTTTGAACTCAGTTAAACTTTTGGCCTTTACAGCAGCTAGTGGCAGTGTTTCACACATTGTTTGATTATTTTTTGTATGAAAAAGTGTTTCTTATTGTTTGTTTTAAACTTGCTTCCTGGAGATATTAACACAAGCTCTTTAGTTCTTGTATGCTAAGAGATACTGAAATGATAGTTCCACAAGCACCCTCTTTGTGTAATTTTTTTATTTTATTTGCTCTACCCTATCTTCTCTCAATTATCTCATTTCTGAGGTAGAGAAACTCAGTCTATCTAGTCTGTCACCATATAGAAGAGATTCTACTCCTCTGATCATCTACTTACTCTCCTCACCTTTTCAAAGAGCCTTTTCCAGTTTTCCTTTGTCCTAAGATTTGATGGCAAGAAAACAATTCTCTAACAAGTACAGCACACAATATCCAAGATTCAGGTAAATTATGGACTTAAACATTCAAATTACTTTTTTTCCTGCACTGCCCATGTTTTCCAAGAATTCTCAAAATTAAATTTCTCTTTCACTTAAGTGTTCTCCAGAGAGATGTTTCATATTTACCTTCCAGAAAATCTACTTATTTTGATTTCAGAATATTTTCCATGAGTGATAATACATAATTTAGGGTTCACTACTCTATTTGCAGGATGAAAGAGATTGCTCTTCAGTTCCCTTCCCCTCCTCACATGCACTACTTTATGTTCAGTAATGTAATTTCTTCTCGTATTTTACATTTCAGTGACTCGGTATTGTGAGACTTTTTGTGTTTGCACATTATTTTAAATTACCCTGAACAGTTTTGCATCAGCAGGAAGTGTTGTCCTGCTATTCTAACTTTTTTTCAGATCATTAAATACATTAAGCAAGATTGGTTTGAGCATAAGGGACCTTACTGGTGTGATTTTCCCCAGTTCTGTTTAATTGAGCAACAGTAGCTGGGTAACTGGCAGAGATCCTGATGTATAAAGATAGTTCCCCACCAGTTAGAATTTCTGAATTTAGTATGTCATGGCATATTGACAAAAAAGCAATTTATCTAGACTATACACTATAAAAGCAGCATTTCATGTAAAAATAGCAGTAAAAATAATTCAGTGCAAAAATAAAAATCAAAAGAAAGTCTCCAGCATTTCTTCAAAGTCATTCTATTTTAATTGAGGTTGTAAAATATCCGATGAAGTTTTCAAGAGCACTCAACTGAACTCGAGTAACTAGCAATTTGAATACTCTGGATTCTAGTGTGTTGGCCAGAACCCACCGTCTTTTAAAAATTAGGGTTTTCTGACAAAGTCATTTTGTGTCACTGGCTGAGACCAACTTAGGGCAACAGCATTGTTAAAAGTATATTGCTTCAAAAGATGCTCAGATCTTGTTTCATACAGATGTTACTGCACTACAACACAGTGCAAGCAAATTTCATCCTGGAGAAAGGCTCACGTTAAAAAAAATAATTCCATTTTAAACTTCCAAGGAGAGGCATATCGTATTCTGAGTTCTGTTACCAGCATTTATCATCATCTTTATTATTTTGTAGGTAGTTTTTTAACTACAGAATCACAAGATCTTTAGGATAGACAAGATGGATTGACGTCTAAAGGATTGCTCTATCTCATGTTGGTGCTACGTGAATATAAAAGTGAAGAATTAATAACTAGATCATTTGTTTAAAACCTCCAGCTTGAAGCTCTCTGCTGCAATTTTACTGGCAGCACGTACACTTCTTTTTTGAATTACAAATGTTATAATGAAAAAGAATTATACCTCCATTTTAGCACTCAGTTTCACTAAGTGCAAAAGTTTCATGTTTTATAACACTGTGTTGAAGTCTGAGCTGACCAATTCACGTGAATAATTCCAGTGGTCATATTTATAAAGTGTAAAGACTTCTGCTCAGTCAAATGATGTTTTCAAGGCTTCTTAGCCTTTTTATCCATTTTCACCTATTATGACAGATTTATTACCAATCCTAATGATAGCATTTAGTACAGCTTCCAGATAAGCCTACGGTGAAAGTTAATGCCAAGTCTTACAACTGTGCTCAAATTTATTATTCTAATTAGCTGTAGATAATTAATTGGCAACAAACAACTTCTTGAATGGATTTAGCCCTGTCTTTGAACATAAATAATCCCTAATTTTTTTCTAATTCATCTTTTCAGAATTATTCATAGGTACCCAATATATCCAAGGTCAGTTTCTATATCAATAGAATGGACAGCAGAACTCAACTCCCAGTGGAAGGATGTAGTGAAGAGCTGTAGACATGGCTCTTATTTAGCCTCATGTTGCTTTACACATTATTAATTGCAAAAAAGGGTCTTGTAGATCCATGATATTGTATTTGCACTGATTTTAACAAAAATTTATGGATCTAGCTAGCTCTTTAGCTTAGAAGATAGAGAATAGCTTTAAGTTAGCTGAGAACCAGATTCTTGACTTTAAAGTGAACACACGTGCTTCTTTTCTAGTAGAACATCATCAATCCAACTTCACTAGGACAAATGAATTTAGTATGAATTATTTAAACCTTTAGAAAACACTGATAAAACCAATTTAGTTCCTAGTTTTCAAAAAAGTTAACAGGCTTGATTAAAATCATATTTAATTTTCCTCAATGATTACTCAATCGTTACAGTTACTAAAGTCTAGCAATTTCCCCAAATGAAGTTAGTAACAGATAATGCAAACTGAAGCATTTCTCAAAACAAAACAACCTAAGGGAAGGTGCACTGAGTCAGCCAGATATCCTGAAGTGTATTGTGGAAGGCAGAATTCCGTTAGCCAGCATCGATCACCCTTCTACGCTTTAACATTTCCATTTAATTTAGAAGTAGGTTTAAGCCACAAATAAATGCAGCAGAAGTAATAGAGGCATTACCACTAGGTTTCAGGAAGCAGCATGCCAATGGGCAGAATAAATAAATATCGGTAACAAAACCAGAATTACTTAAAGATTACAAGTAAAATACAAATATATTACAACACTGGCAATAAGTTAAGCATTTTCTTGACCAGGGACACCTCTAGTTACTTATCAGTTACTTCTCTGGTAACTGATCTGTTTGAGTCCCTTTACCTGACCTGAAACCATCAATGGTTCCTCTTTGCTATTTACTGAAACTTCAGTACCACCAAATTCAGTTTGGCATCTGCACTCTGGGATGATGGATTTACTCAAACCACCAGCCTCCTCAAAATCAGTGCTACTATAGAGAAAATGTGTTAAAACCACAAACAGCTTGTGCCTTGTTAAGCATCCATCCAACTTCTGCAGGGAGGTCAAACAAAGACCAGCCTGTGAAACTTAGAACCAAACATTTGTGGTCAGGCTACTGCATTTTGTGAAGTCTTATGGATTCACCAATATAGAAATGCCTATACGGAAAGTAAAAACACTATAAACATTCGTAACATATAAGTCGTGATGTGTAAAATTAACTATAGCTTCATCGCACTTATTTAAAAGGCCACATAAATCACTTAGCGTTAAGTGCTGCACCAATGTTCTTAGATCTTTATGTTTTTCTGAGCAATTCTCACTGTAAGTTGTCCCTCTAAAAATGTCTGGAAATATTATACTATTACTGGCACACTACAGAACATAAGGCAGACACAATCTAAAATCATAGACCAATTCAGCTTGCTGATCAGCTTATGTAAAATCCAGAATAAACTTATCGTATATTAATTTTCTTTACATGGTTAGAATTTAAGCAGGGCCAGGTTCTTTCCTGCTTCTGTCAACTGAAGGGATAGTCAGAAGGCAAAAGGATTAGTTTAAACTGGTTTTGTAGATTTTTACTTTGTGCCCGGTACATTAAATTGCTAAAACAGTAGCTGTCTCAACAAGTACACAAGCCACTGAGGTCACAAAAAATAAAGACAGCAGTAAAAGAGAACAGAATTTCCTGACAGAAAGGAAGAAAGCACTAAATAAACTCTGCCTTCAGCAAGTCAATGACAGTATAGGCTGCTAACTGGCCTGTTTACAGGCAAAGCTGAACAAACAGTATGCTAATGATCATCAACTAAAATATATCTGTTGAATTTATATTTGTATAGTATTATTAATTTATATTTGCAATTAATACTATTGCATTTGTAGTGTCATTATAAACTAGTAAACTGACTAAAATTTCCAAAACCAATTAGCTTGGTGAACCCTGTGATATTGGTATATTCAGACATAATAAATGGTTATGGACTCAGATCACACTTGATGGACTTTGGTCCAACTTCAGGAATCCACTAGACGTAGAAGCAGGCAATTTTAGCCACTCTACAATTTGGACAATATGGCAGATGAGGGAAAAAATGGTCTTCTACCGGCCCTGCTGTTTGAGAGTCCATTCATGTTGAAGTGGGGGTGAAGGACTGCCAATGTAAATGTACTGCGCATAGATCCCTTCACCCAGATGTGTTGGAATGAGTTACTGGCATACTTACATTTTTTTGACCCCTGGCAAAACTGGAAGTGAAGGTGAACTTATCAAATTTTCAAGTGGAGCTCTGTGATGGAGCACTTTTTTCTTTTTTTTTTTTTTATATTGGCCTCTTTCATTCTGACTGTGTGTAAGACAGTCTGTTATTCACTGAAGGTCAGAGATAAGCCATTTGCAACAGGACACTGATCATCACCTAAACTCTGCTTTCCCCCTTCAAGTTCATTTCAGCAGTAGTATGCACTCCATCAGCTCCACTGGTCTGGATGTTCTCTGGGATGTTCACTTAGCCAAACCTGCCAAACCACACGGCAGTTTTGTGCTCTGCACACAAAAAAAAATTTAGGATAAGACCATCCAATAAATTCTCTCTTGGACCATATTTACAGAATATTAGCACAAGACAGACAGAAGAGTTATACATGAAGACAAAAAAAATCCGCTGACCAAGTTTTGTGAAGGTATTGGTGCTTTCGTTCAGCATGATCCTTGATCATTTGCTCTGCAGTGAGCAGATTCCCTTCATTCCTCAGGCAAATCTCCAATGCAGGTAAAAGCAGTGCTGAAGAGGCAAGATCCCGCAACTCTTGCTCTCTTTGGAAATGACAGCCTAAGTCTTGCAATAACATGAAACATCTACAGTTTTTCTGAAAAAAGTGAAATACGAGAGCTGAGGAGTATTAGCTTTTTGCACAATGACAGCATCTATGACTTCTGACTGTACTTAGCCCAACGTAAGCAGAACGGCACAGCCTGATGGAACATCACAAGGTAGATCTACTTGTAACATTTTTATGGCTTCTTTCAGGACTTTAAGCCTGACTTAGTGACAGAAGTATGTTGATAATATTGAAGGGATGTCATCATCAGCATACATTTAACTTTCTAATTACTGAGTACAAATAAAGTTCTCACTCCCATAAATAGCTGGGCATGTATCCTGCATTGTGGGACAGAAAAGTCAACAAGGCCATCAGCAGGAGAAAACGTGCTCAAGATATTAACCAGAGAGTTCATCCCAGTTCACTGCTTCCTGATGCTCAGGCTACACTTGGAATTGCAGAGGACAATATTCCTTGTAGCCTTATAAGAACAACGTGCTGTAAGAGAGAAGTCCTTGTAAGCATCTAGCAGGGAGGGAGAAATAGAAATGAAAGAGAGGAGGAGAAAAACAACACTGGAAATAATTTGGGTCCATAGACCATGGAAATGCTCAGACACAATCACAAGCAAGGGCTAAATTGGAGGCTTACATGAGAGTCCATGAAAATAGTGCCAGTGCCTCATTGAACATTTTTTTTCCCTTCCTCCAAATCTGCCTTAATTTGTAGTTTAATAACAAACAGTACAGCTCTCTATGCCTTTTTCAAAGGAGTTATGACATGCATTATGAGTAGCACCATTAGCTTTTCACCTTGTACTATTTACTCATTTAAGGTCCTAGCACTACTGATTAAGTAAAGCCTGGATTACTTAATGAAGGAAGCAACAACCATTTTACAGAGAGTTATGATATCAGCATCACTCAGGAGACCACAGAAACCTGGGGACCCTCAGTCACATCTATTGCACAGCAGCTGTAGATAAAACTGTCAAAAAAGAGGCAAGAAAAGAATAGCCTGGCTTTTCCAAGATTCACGTCAGAACATTAACCCTTCAATGGGCAAATTTGAAAGATGAAAATGAGCAACACTGTCACAAATAACGGAATGAGTTGGTAAAAATCCCTTTAGTAGTCTCATTCAAATAAGAAAGCAGTTTCTAATCACACAAATGTGATATTTAAGCACATGCTTATATACTTCTGTAGAAGGCAGAGGACTGAAAATGAAATCTTATGTCATCAAATCCACTCTTCTGGTACTAGAAGCAACCAGATCAGATAATTTGTTCATAAAAGTCTTAAAAATCAATGCTAAAAATAATTTACTGTGGGCTCAAAAGTGTTCTATTAAGTGTCTATTCTAGAATTGAACTGCTCCAATGGTTAGAAGTTTCTTATTTCTGATCTAAATTTCTTAAGAGTCAGTTCATTCATTCCCATTTCATTTAATCTCTCTTTTTAAGTAAGAATTCATCTTCCAGTGCATTTCTAGAAAGCAAACACACGCTCTCAGCTTCTGTTTTGCAAGACTTAACAAGCAAAATTCTTTAGATTCCTTTTACGAAACTGTCACTAGCAGCCTAGTAGATCTGCAGCTGCTGCAAAACTATTTTTTTTACTGAAAGACTTGATATCATGCTTGATAGCAAATGAAGTCACACAATAAGTCACACAATGACATTAATACACCCTTATCTCCACCAGAACTATCTCACTTCATACAGTCCAGGACTAATCTTGCTACCTTCATCACCACACCTTACCAGCAAATGCAGTCACAGTCATCTCATTATCAAATTGTATACGTAGGTCCTTCTCCTATTTTTTTTTTTCCATTGAACGGGCTACAGATTTTTGCAGACTTTCTGGTTCTCAGATCCTAAATGCATAACCTTGAGATTTCAGTTACTCATCCTTTTTCTTCAATACTTGAAGCCTACTTTTAATTCTCTGCTTTCAAAAATAACCCTTGCCATTACCCTTTCCCATTTTACCCTTTGTCTAATAGCTACTATTTTCTGTATTTACTAGTAAATTACCATGTGTATAACCTCCACTGAATTTCCTTTGTTAAAAGGAAAAACAGGGAAAACAAAGTTACCCTATCAGAGAACGACAGCAGAGTATAACATATCTTTGGCAGGTTCGCGTTTTGGCATCCTATTTCCCATTTAATCCCACACCTTTAGCTACTCTTCACTAGAATCTTTCCTGGATTTCTCCTCTCTTCCTTTTCTTGGCCAGCTCTCTTATTCCACTCTCTCTCACTCATTAAATATAAGCATTCGGTTTTGCTGCTTTCCATTTGGAGTTGCTACAAATTTTTTCTAGCGAGCTCAGCAGCCTAAATAGAGTCATTTTCCTGCCTTTTTTTAGATTGAGCTCTGTTTTGCTTCTCCCTCAGATGTGTTTCTTTCTCTTTCCATGCACTTGACGGAGTCAAAACTAGACGGTTACTGTTCCTGTCTGCACCGCAAATCAAGTCTTTGTTCAGTCAGGGTACTACGACTGCACTTAATATCTATTCCTTACTAATTACATAACATAAGCATTTCTTACCTTATTCTCTTTTAATCTGCATGGTTATTGAATTCAGATAGTACTCATACATATTAAACAGCTTTCCTGGACGAAAGTCTCACTGGAAAAGCATAACTGACAGTATATACTAGGCTAGAATTCTAGGACAGTCAAATCACCTCTTAAACAGCTATTTAATAAACACAGACCTGCTGTGTTAGTGTCCCCACCTGGACCTTTCCTTATGCTCCAAATTATGGTACAATAACCCCAATTACTCTGAATTACTCCGTGTACGTACCTGCACACATGCATATGACATTTCCCTTCTTGGCACACTACATCCCTCCCAAACAACACCTAAGGTTCTGATCTAATTGGAGAAGACCCTGTTTCACTCCTGCCTTTTGAATATACTTCAAAATTCCGATTTCTCTTCCTGTTCCCTCCTTCTGTTGATACTGCTATTTTATTCTTTCTGCTTACTTATCCACCGCTCAGTTGGCAGAGAAAGACTCCTGAGCCAAGGAGAACCAGGAGATACTCGCACTCCATTTGCTGTACACAGCCAGAGTTGTATTTTCTGAATTACTTAAAGCTTGTGTATCCCTCCAGCCATGATAACCTTACTGAGAGCAGCAGAGTTATCTAGTGGACAGACTCCTTGAGTAGAAATTCAGAAAGTCAGGCTCCAGTCTTTACTTTTCTACTAATATTCTGACAAGTTTTGCCACCTCCTGCCATCCTTCTCTCCTTCTGGATTCTGTCTCTCTCCTCTACTAAGCGTATGAAGCAACACTGTCTTGCTTTTGCACTGAGCATTGTGCACAGCATTCTGATCTTGATTGGAGCTTCCAGATGCTACTGTAACACACACAGTGGACAAGGGCAAAAATCTAAGTTTTTCAAAGCAACCCTGAGAGAAGTTGTGAAGGCTAAATAGGAAAAGGTGAAAGGAAGCCAGTGGTTATTTTTACTACCATAAAGTTGCTTTTGCGTAAGGGACAACAGCTGAAGTGTGAAGAATGCCTGAGATAGAAGTCTCATTAAAATATAAAATCCAAAGCAATTGGATTCCAGACCTCAAAAAGACAAGCATTCAGGAGGGTCCTTCAAAATGCTGAATGAGGTGAGGAAACCACCACTGCCTGTTTTCCCAGTGGAAGTAAAGATGAGTGGGTTAGGAGTCCCACAGATTGCTTATCCCTTGGAAATAATTTGTTAGGGAGGACTTTTTGCCTTACTGCTGTTCACAGCAACTTTGGTAATCTCAGATGTAAAAGAAGAGCAAGGGAGAGGGCAAATCTTGCTGACAAGCACCTCATTGCATAGATGTCAATCTCCATCTTCAGAAGGGAGCAGGTGAAAAGAATCACATATCTTTGAGGATAGAACCGGGTGGCTTTTACAAGGACTGAGAGAATATTGCAAATGATAACAAGAAGAGAAGACAGGAAAGAGATCTCTTTTTTCCCCCCTTCTTAGTGAGTAGGATGAAACAGCATGTCTATTTATTCCTCTTCATTTAGTGAGAGCAGGGTTTGGGTCACTGTCAGTGAATCTCTGGCACAAATGAGCTATCCATGATTCATAAGGGTATGCAGGCTCCACATTCTGCAGTGCATTAAAAACGGAACAATGATGTTTTCCAGAAAAAAAGCATCATTCTGGTATCATTGCACAAAAATAAGTCAATTATCCCTTCTTAATTATTTATTTAGCATTAATAAACTCTTACTGGCCATGAAAGGGACCTGGGAAACAGCTAAGAGGAGCAAAAAAGTGTAGCGAACACCATTGTTTTGCGATAATACATCCCAGGTTCAATGAATTAGCCTCTGGCACCAAATACAAATGAGTATTTTATGTGAGTACAATATTTTGCATTAAAAAAAACAATTAAAGGCTAAGTGGAACTAGTTTTTTGTCCTGCTATAACACTTTATGATATCGTGGCACAGAGCAAGCAAATTGGAAGTGAAAACGTATCAGAAATGGAAGCAAAGAAATATTCCATAATATTGTCTGTTATAGTCACCAGCCTTAGCTAAAGAAATTTGCTTCATATAAATTACTTTGGGATAACAGAACTTCCTCACAAATGGAAAATACGTGTCTGATACACAAAAAGTAAGTGGCTTATTCATTGAATATTCTCACTTATTTTCCCTTTGTCAGTTTCTATTGTGAGAGTAGAGTCTTCAGAGGAAGGGAAAAAGCTCTCTCTGTATTTGTCAAGTGCCTGAATAACAACCCTTTCCTGCTGCCATCATGCCAGAAAATAAGATAGCTCGCTTCACTGTATAGAGAAGGAAATGCAAGTAAAGTTTTCAATGTGTTTTCTCTGTTCTACTGTCTTCCAGAGTGCAAAAATAAGTAAATATAGCTTTAATAAAGGATTTTCGTCACAAAATTTTCAAAGCACATGCTCAGTAGTTTTGCAAAGTCTATCAGTTCTCAAGCAGAAAGTACTTTTCTATAACTGCCATTGATAAAAAAAAATCAGGCAGAAATCTCAGCACTAACCTGGCACACTGAATGCAAGCAAAAGGCTGTGCAATTCAGATTCCACCTCTCACCTGACACCTGTTTCCAGAAGGACTCAAACAATGCCCTCAAATCCAGATCCTAAATCTGAAAACATTGCAAACTGGATCAAAAATGTGCATTTTGGGTCATCTCTAACTTGAAGTCAGATAGAGTTTCTCTCTCCGCTGTCCATCTCCCTCAAAAGTTTCATTGAAGTAAATTCATTATCAGAGTGGAGGTTATCCACAAAAAGCAAAACAACTAACCTTCCTCCTGAAATGAGGAGATGAGAACTAATTACACAATTCCCATTTCGGGAAAGATATAGCATTTCTTCTCAATATATTTCAGAAATTAACAATTTAAATAGATGTGCTCTTCAAAAGGCACTGACAGGTACCTCTGTTCTCTGTTACCAATAAAACACGCATTAAAACCCACACAAACACAACGACCTAAACAAGAAAGCGTCCCTGCTTTCCTAGTTCTTGCTACTGCTAAGCACAGGAGCTGCAGACAGTCCATTTCCAGTAGACAGCAGAAAAGAAATGCCAATGAACCTGTTTAAGGCTAGTCAAAAAACAAGCATTGGTAACAGTGTGATAGAAGGTGCGAGCAAAACATTAATAGCTCACCACAATTTACCACCCTTAAATTACATTCAATTCTCCACGTAGAAGTAGTACCAAAACAAAAGGCAATGCTACATGGTGCAAGCTTACTCCTACGCTTGGATCAGTGAAAGCAACATTAAATATCTTCTGTCTGTATTTTGCCAGATTTGTACTGACAACAGAAGTGGTGTGCTTACGTCTTTGCTTTTCTCTTCCCTCCTCACCTTTTCTTACCTTCTCAACTCTCCAGACATCTGATGTGTACTCAGAAGTTTTGAAGACTGGAGGTGCTCCAGACTGCGCTATTCAGGTCAAAGTGTGACAGGGAGGCTTTGAAGAGCAATACTGGTAGAAGTGTCATTGGTCCTACTGAGACTGGGGGGGGATCAGACAGTATCCTCTTCCTGTATTCAGGAAATATCACCTTTGTCTCACTAGCACCCCTTAATGCATTAAATACATGGTTGGATTTTCCATCAAGCATAGTCTTTCCTGTATTTCACAGCTGGCTGGAAAGATGGCTGGTGGTAAAAGGAGTGAAACTATGACCGGGCATACACCAATTAAGTCATTGTCTTACTTTTGTCCGTGTTGTATGAATACACGCGCTTGTAGAAACATACACAGTTTAAATCAGATACTTCATACGAAAAAAAGGTAATTGCTAGATCCACGAGACTACAGATCGAATATCAAAATGCTGTTTAACTCAGGCTTAGTAGCAGCTAGCCATTTTCTGAGTGGTTTTTTTCCTTTCTTCCCAGCTTCCTTTTTTCTGTCAGGTCAGTTTTCATGTACCAGACTTAACTTGCAGTCACAATGAAGACTGCGCATGTATACAACCCTCGCTAGTAAAAACCCCAGCACCTGTGGGTTAATAACAGGCCAAATATCTCCTGACTCAGACCACAAAGTCGTTCAGTTAACGCAACTTCATATTTCATCTGCTACTTATTTGCTGTTGTAATGTTAGTCTCATACGATAATTTCTGCTGGAACTTTTTGCCTATCAATACATATACACGTTTATCCAGAAAGATATGGGGGTATTTATACTGAACTTAGGCTCAATACCCCACTTCAAAGGATATTTGTAGGAAATAGAAGCTATCGAGGAGAAGATCTTCCTCTGCTGGTTTCAAATACTTGAGTAGAATAGAAAAGAAACACTATCTTTATGCAGAGGTAAAACAAATATGTTTGAGATCTCAAATATTCAAACAGAAAAACCACTTCTCAGTTAACTGCATCGAGAATTCCTGATAAATTGATGCACAACTTTAGCTTTGAGAAAAACAAATGCAAAGCCTTGATAAACAGTCCTACAACACCTTATTTCCCTTCATTTTATTCACAGAGCTGAGCTGTTGTGAAATAATCATTATACACCTGCGTACAAGGTTTATTCAGCTTTCTACCTTCCTATTTCCTGAGAACACTACAGAAGAGAGGTTCCCAAAAGAATTCTCTAGGCCATGCTAAATAATTTCTGTGACACACTACTATTAGCTAGGACACCCTTTGACCACCTCTTTACCAGCATGTGGCTCAGTGTACCCCTTGCCTATCCGTCACTCAGGTCCCTAACAGCGACAGTATTCTGGGCACCACAGCTTCAAAGGCACCCGGAAAAAGAGAGTTTGGAGAATAGTGTTAAGGCAAATATCAGCAGCACTTTGCTGCCCATTAGCAAAAAGTTCAACTATTTCTGACATAAAAGAACGCCTGAAATTCTAACATGTCTTCTCTTATGTAACCATAATAAATCAGCTCATCTGTACCACAGTTGTCTGCGTGAAGTAGGAAAACTTGTCCTAACAAGCTGCAGGGATGTATACAGACCTCTGATGATAATGGGCTGTTTTCACTGTTAAAGCTCTTTGAGATATAAAACATAACTAAGGCTCGCTTCTGGTTATAGATGACTTAAGGACCTAATTTGGGAAGCAATGCTGCTGTACTCCAGTGCAAAAATTATTGAAGGCTATATATAGGTTCAAATAAAGCTAACGTTAATATACCTGCAGAAAGTATGTATGATTCCTCTATTATGTTTGTGAAATATTACGCATGCTCCAGCTTATCAGTTTTATCTTTCCCGATTTATTTAATGCCTAGGTGACAACTTTTTGCCAAAGGCATTTCCCCGGAGTGTGAAACAGGTAGTCAGTGGAGAAGCATCAGTGGAAACGCGTTAAGGGTGGCTTCACCTATTCTTCACATGGGCCACCACGTAAGCATACTTTTACAACAACATGGACATGTGTCGTGGACAAACACACATTGAGGGGGGTCCACAAGAAATGCTGGGCAGGGGGAGAAAGAGCGTGACATGACACCAAGTATGTACAATGCTAACAATAATGGAGGGATGACCTCCCCGCATAGTTTGGTTTTCTTTGTCACCTGTCTTTGTAAGCAATTCTGAGAAAATGTCAGCTCAAGTATCATCGCCAAAAGCATCACATTTAACAAAATGGAAAGAGCAGTGATGCAAAAGCGTTCCTTGAGACACACCCAGGGGACAGCAGGAGGGATTAGTTATATGTAAAAAATTAATTATAACTCTCAAAGAGAATGGATCACTCAAAAAATGCCCACAAAATACAGATGTAGAGAGGATAGACATCGAATGGCAGTAAGTTTTTGGAACATGAAGCCCTTTTTATTTCTTCCAAATGCAGTTTCAAGCTGCTTTCTGGAAACATGAGACCCTGCACAGATTTACTAGAAGAATAAACTGAAATCGGGTTTTCTGTGCTATTGCACTATGAATAGAGTGTGTACTGAATGTATATCATACATATCCCTATGTTCTCTCAAATTAAAAAGCAGATAGCCAAATGCTGTCCTAAATTTTAATTGAGAAAGAATATCAGAACTGCCCAAAGATCTTCCCTGTTTCTCCCACAAGCACTCCCATACACATGCTGAAATTTAATTTGTAAGCAGAGAGCAGTATCATTTTTAGATGCTGGAAAGTTCACAACAATAATAGGAGAAATTGCTTAAACTCTTGTCGACGATCATAAAGACAGTAATAAAGCTTTATGACTCCAGTTTCTCACCTCAGAAAGACATGGTGCCCGATTCTTCCTAGCTGCCACTAGCAAAGGCTAAAAGTGGATGCAACTGCAGTATAGCTCTGACCCTAATGCAGACAAAGCAGCTGTCACTCTGCTTCAGCTTTCATCTCTGTTACTGTAGTTCTTAGACCACATACAAGGCACTGGTGATGCTGTGTGCCTGCAAACTTCCTCTACACGTGGTCTTCTAGCACATCTACTCTTGGATGCTATGCTGCACTTCGGGCCTACGAGGCTGGTGTCCTGCTGGCTCAGATGTCCACTGCGTGGGTGTTCAGCAAGTGGGCTGTGGAAGATTTTTTCATGCAAGTCAAACTACGGAGCTGCAGTAAATGACAAGCAAGGTCTCTGCTTCTCCTGTCACTGCAGTCGTTTAAATTAATTTAGATTTAAATTAATTTAAATTTAAATTAAAAATCTAAATTCAATTTTTTGGTTGTGGGATCAGCTGAAAAGCTGTGAAAATTGATATCTAGGTGTCAATTAAATAGTAAAAAATGCTCAATTTGAGCATTTTCTGAGGGCCTTGCATTTGCAGCAACTGGAACTACTCTAGAACAAGCAGAGCAGCTGTGGAGCAGTTTACTCAGTTGGACTATCTTCACACTTTACCAAGAAAAAGATACTTTTTCAGAATTGCTGAGATCAACCCATAACCCAGCAGCTGAACTACGGAGAACATCCAGTGCAATTCCAGCCCTTTGGAACACAACAAAATGCTTAGGGGAAAAGAACAATCCCTCTTTTCCTTTGGCAGCAGCACACTAATTTCTTTCCAGGTTGTTCCTGGTACTTTATCCAAGAGCAATTCGGGTTACACTCTCTACCCAGAAAAACCAGGAGTGTTCCCATCTAATCACTTCCTGATTCACTCTCACAACATAAACACACCGCTTACCCTTCCACATCAGAACGGTGCCAAGGGAAGTTCTGAGAGGCTTAAGAAAAGTTTGTTTGCTTTTAAACGAGATGGAAAAACTAGCTTTATGCCTGAAGCATTACTGAGAGAAATTTCTGTCAAATGAATGTAAAAAAAAAGTTTGAGGAAACACTGCTCTGCCATATTTCTCCATCCTGACTTCCCAGTGGGTGCCCTAGGCTATAAGAAAGTGCTAAATAATAGTAGCATATAAATAGTGTTACTTGAAGTCTGGAAGCCTGAGAACTTCAATGATATTCTTAAGATTGAGAACCCAACTTAAACAACTGTGAATAAAGGACTCTTGACTGCTGCAGGCTAGATGCTTTTAATAATCATCAGGTCACTGCCAAGGTCTCGTCTTTTAAGCCTGAAGACATGCCAGCATGTCAGATTTTGTACTGAAAATTTTAGCCTTAGTAATTGGATTTAAGCGAGTTAGTTTTGAAAATGTGAATTTTAAAAAAAAAGTTCACAAAATAAAGAACAAAGTGTTGTTTTGTATCAACGGCACAAATCAGAAATCTCTGATCTTGAATTCTGAAACCATTGGCCCAGAATTCAAGCCTGGCCTATAAGTCAGCCTTCATAAAACTATAGCTCCCTTATTTTGGGATCCTGACAAATAAGAATAACAACCTGAATAGGTACTATTAGCTGATTTTACTGCTTCCCGATTCCAGTATTTTCCTGCCCTTTGCTTTTTATTCATCCCCCCTCCTCACCCTCTACATTTATGCCAGAAGCAAACTGGCTAACATATATCAAAATCAGTTTAACCAAAGTTTGGAAAAGCAATCTACAAATATATGAAAGGTATAAACATTTAAAAAAAAAAAAGGAAGAAACAGTAAGAGATAGCCTGCTGCAAGCAGGAGGTGGAACTATATTTCATGAGATTCTTTCCAAACTGAATTATTCCTCAATTCTATGATTTATTTAAATCTCAGAAATCAAAGGTGAATTAGTGAACAGTCATTGAAACACTAATTTCACATACTCTAAAGATCATCCTCTTCACATATAAACTGTTTCCCCTCAATGAAGATGATACAATGCTGATTCCAATCTAATGAAAATCTAATCCTAAAGACAGTCACATGATGTTTTAAAAAAATTACTCCGAAAAAAAGGTAACACTGACTACTTTTTCAAAGCTTCTCAGCTATGCTACATGGGCAAGGAAGGTAGAAATCTGTGACAAAAATATCTGAGGTTCTCTGGCCATAAGCTGGCAGTATTGTCAGAGAAGTCATAGACCACTGTTTATCACCAGTGCAGTGACTCCGGTGGCAGGCCTGGGTGATGGGAGACAACAGACATCATTAAAAGTTACCATTTAGTTCTCCCAGTCAGCAGCACACTTTGTGCTCTAAACTCAGCAGAGTATTTTTAAAAAATTTTAATTTCATGGACTATTGCTCCGTGAATGTTTGCTTCCTGGCTAGTTAGGAGCCATAGATTCATAATCATGTAATGTTCTTTACTTTTCAATTTATTTATTTTAAAACTACATGTAAGTTGAATTAATTTTTCCTTGCATAAGTAGTATCAAAAATAATTTTTAATTGTTGTAGCAAAGCAAGTAACTTCCTGCATCATGTGTTTCAAATTGAATCTACAAAGTTAATTTCAAAATGCAAAGTAGGTCAATTCCAAAGTCATAGATGAGTGTTCTGCTGATAACAAGCAACACATTTTTGCTCTGTAGCACTTCCCAAAAGGTTGCTTCCAACTATCTTACCTTCCATTTAACCCAAATCTACTTTGATACCATTTGCTAGTTCTCCCCTTTTTCCTTTATTTTTTCAGCTTCCCCTGTTTCGCTCCTGTCTAATCTTTATTCTGAGCTCAGTCCTGCTGCTATTTAAGATAGTGCAAAAATATTTCCCTTAACTTTAGTTGGACAGAATACTATGTTCTTGATGCAGATGTTTTCTGTATCTCCATCGTACCTCTGGAATAACTTCAACAATAAGGTAACCACAAAAGGCAAGATACAAAATTCAAATACCTGAAGCATAGTCTGTACATGCAACATAATAAACAGATTTCTTTCTTTAAAAATAAGTAAAAGACTGCATACTGTAATGCTTTAGGCATACTGCCCTAATTAACATATATGTATACACAGTTCATCACATTCTCTAAAATACTGTAAGGAGCAAAAACAATCAACTGGCACTGCCAACAGTCACATTTCAGCTTAATATTAAACTCCTATATGCATTTCACTCCATCACTCCAAATCCCTCAGGGTTAATACCAGCTCAGAAATCTGACCACTAACAGACACTACCAAATTTAATGAGACTAGAAATGAGGTCAGACTAGCACATTTCTTAAGATCATTATACTATTTGTCAAACAGGGGAAAAAAGCAAAAAACCATTTACAAAGTTGTAGCATTGTTCTGCTAGCTTTCTTGAATTTGCTCATTACAGGTTACTGAACAACTGATTACAAGATCTTCCCACCATCCCCAGGCAGCAATGAACCAGGTTAAGAGAGACCAGGCAATTAAGGAAGGAAGAAATTCCCAGGAAATGTGAGCTGAAGTGACAAATATTGTATTTAACACAATATGGTAGTAGTATTTCTAATAAACAGCTGAGAAGACAAGTCACAGTAAGACCATTAAAATATCCTTAATGAAGTGCTTTATTTTTCAAAATCAGGTTGTGGGAAAACACTTCAGAAATAACAAGGTTTTGGCAATTAATCATCATCCTCTGTTATCGCCACAGTCGTAAAGAGTTTAGTCAACTCACTTGCCAGGCAACACCACTGTGAAGTGATGGTAAAATATAATGCGTGGAAGGAACAAGTTACAAGAAACATAGTCTTTGCATTTACTGAAAGCAGCTTCTAGGCAGTATTCAACATTACCAACCTACAACAGTGCAACAGGATGATGAACACAGCATCAGGCATAACAAGGCATATGAGGTCATAACATACTGAGTGCTATATAAGTATCATTAAAATAGCAACTTGTGGAGATCCACTAATAAGGACTTCCATTGTGTTTCCCCAGCTGAGGTGGAGGAAGGAAAGACACAGGAAGGTAAAGTGGTTTGCCTAAAGCAAGAAGATCTATCAGCAGTGTAACACCAGGGTAGCATGAGGAAGAATGATGTGTAACGCTCAAATCCAAATTAAAGCTCCATCAAACCTTACTGCCGTTCTGAAGACAGATGGCAACACTGTCTTTTCTCACAAAAAGACAATAATGAATTCAGAGAATTTGCTTTTTTTGAGCATTAAGATCCCTTCCATTTTCAACTTGCATGAAAAGATGGATTCCTGTTAAGCAGGACCACTTGGTTCTTTTCCCTTTTGGTTAGCACAGTGAAGGTGAACGTCCCTGGAATGCTTCAACAAACCCTGCATTTTACACAGGAAAGATTTTGGATACACTGAAGTCAGCAGACAGCATTTCATCCTTAATCACCTTCCAGGGCTAACAAGAACTATCCCGGCTACATCACTTACATAACAACAATAATATGGCCTGGCTGCTGAAACGAGAGACAAAAGTATGGATCTTTATTCTTGCCAGTAAAATATTAAATTCAGATTTCTTTATAGGCATAAAATTGCGTAGAAAGTCAAGGGCTCGCAATAGTTTTGCAAAACAGATAACTACCGACCCTATATTGTAAATGGAAAAACAAAGACACAGTCTTTACTGTAATCTGTCCAAGTTCATAAAGACCCGGAAAGTAATCAAGTCAAAGATTAGACACTGCAGGCATTACGTTTTCCTTGCAAGCTGTACTGTTTACAACTACTACTACTTAGCTTTGCCTTGCTGAAGACTTCTTATAACTTGCAAACTCTTCCATGCATGACCAAACTTGCTAACAATTAGAAAATAAAATTTTCTAAGATGCACACCAAAACCTGCAGCCAGTGCAGCAAAAAGTTCACAGGCAGGGTCTGAGGCGTTCTATGCTCTTGCGGAGCCAAATAGGAACAAGGATGCAGTTAGTTTCAGGATGACCTGCCAATACCATCTTTACCATTTCTGGCTCGCTGCGTCTTACACTGAGGAGACAGGGTTACAGGGTTTGAGAGCAGCCTCAACTTCTTGAGCACAGCATCACTGCCACGCACATGGCACTGCTCTGTGACCACATGAGGCGTGACTGCAAGATACAGACTTGAGTTGTGAGAGACAGCCCTCTGACTTCCTCCACTCTTAAGTGCAAGTTTGACAACTCCTTATCTTGCATGTCACAAGACATACCAAGTTATCACAATTGTCCGATCCTGTCATGCTCTACTGTTTTGCACTCTGTATTCTTTTTTCCTTCTTACTGTACAACTGCTGGGAGAGATTTCTTCTGCGTGTCCCTTCCCCACAGCTAATTCATTGGGTTCAGAAAGAGTACACTTGCAGCTCAGGCTTAGTATGCTCTGATGCCAGGAAGTTCTCACAGACAATACAGAAGCCAAGAATGTGGCTCCTACTAGCTACCCACCACTGAAACATCTTTACTTAACGATATGACATTATTGCAGAACAACTCAGTTAAAGGAGCTATTTAACTTTAATGGTAGGATTTAGAAGGTTTTTCCTAAGCTTTTGTGGCAAACAAGCAAGACTTAGTAAATAAACAAGCTGTCTAGATACTTTACTTGAGATTGTACTAGAGCTAAACAGTTTCATGTTTTGATTTTGGTCTTCGGCGGGGGGGGGGGCATATGGGACACCACCTATGAAACTAAAAGGGAAGATAGTTAATGCTGAAACAGTTATAAAGTGTAAATCACTATAATAACAGGCATACAATGCCAAAATAAAATTTTGAGTTAAAGCACTAAGATGACATATATAAATACAATTACTTTACAATTAAAAAATTCCATGATCATCTCCAGTTGTCACTCCGATCTTCAAAAAGAGCAAGAAGGAAGACCCAGGAAACTAGAGGCCAGTCAGCCTCATCTCCATCCCTGGAAAGGTGACGGAACGGCTCATTCTGGAAGTCATCTCTCAGTTCCCAACTAACAGCAAGCCACAAATACAAAACACCAACTTTAATGAAAAAAGCCTAGTGAGGCCAGTTGAACAGGTTGTTTAAATTCATCAACTTGTTTGCATTTTAAAGTCACCGTAACTTCACAATTATTATAATGTACAAACTCACATTTCTTTTAGGTTAAAAGCCAAAATTCTTTTGTGCTTTCTACAGTTCAACATAAAATATTTTACAGCATAGCTCTGGGAAGTAATATAATATGTTTCCACAGCATGTTATACAACTGAATATAACGATATAGTGATAAAACTATCAGAATGAAAAAGTTTAGAAAAAATCTCGCATTCTGGCAGACTTGCATACCCCAAAAATGCATAAAGTACAAGTGAAATGCAATTATTTTTACTGCCTGTGAGCTAAACTGCTGACCTTACATTTTAACATCCTGAATATAGGAACAGAGATATTTTACTCAGGGATTCAAAGAAAAAAAAAAATCTGTTGAGTTCAATATTCCTCATGAATGCCACCAGATGATGGCATCAACAGTCACTACTTTACTAACATCATCCTTTGGATCCAGTCAGTCAACTAGTGTATCTGAAAATCCTTCCCAGAAGGACTGTATGGATACACAAATCTGTCTGAACTACCACCATCAAAAAACCCTCACAAGCAACCAAGCTTTCAGTTTGGTTACAGGTGAAACAAATCACTAAATTCACAAATACTTCATAGTAAGGTGGGCTCCCTTTCTGAAGGTATAAAATCCTTTACTGGATTGTTATAGGGTAACTGAGTGAAATGAAAAGAATACAAGGTCATTAAATGAGGCATCAATAGTGCCTTGAGCTATGTAATAACTGAATTTATTCCTTGTCACCAGAAGGTAACTTTATTGCATTATTGGCAGAGCACCTTCCTTTCTTTTCTTCTGTAGTACTGGATTCCTACAGCTCACCGCAAAAAGAGGCTTTTCCAAAAAACATTTTCAATTCCTCAGAAAGCATTCCATTCTTGAATGGTTTTTTTTTAAATTCATAGAGCAGTAGTTCACAGACCCATGTAAGCACACTGAACTTTCAACTCTGAAAACCTTCAGCTCTAGCTCTTGTATTACAGATAACATGCATTTTTTTCTCTCAAGTTTCTTACAGTCTTTATCTGAATGCTTTAAAGAGCAACAACACACAAGCTCCTAACATCACCCACATGAAATTGATTACATGGAATGTAGGACTGAAATTAGCAGGGCAACATCTATGCACAGTAAATTGCCTGTAAAATACAAACAGGAAATACAAATGTTGTTTTCTACTTTGCACGGAGTGCTTGTCAGACAGGAAGTTCGGTATGCAGATGTAGGTGGGAAAAGCCAGAAACACACAACAAGCCCTTGACTATCAGCAGCAGACACTCTAGGAAACCATGACAGAGAAAGAATTCAACACTTACAGATGATGTCTAAAAAGCGTAAGGACATATACAATCACTGATTAGACCAAACATTAAAAGCACTTGTTCTTAAACATGATTGTATGATTAATTATGAACTTAATTCTTACAGTTGCGCGTACTTACAAATGGATTGCTGATTCTTGAAGAGACAAGGTGCTATAAAAAAATAAATGAAAAAGTGAGGCAAATCTTGTGAGGACAGAAGCTAATAACAGTAGTGGCTACAAAGTGCAGAAGCCATGCAGATATGAAGTAGAAAGGTAACAAGAACTGAGATGGTTAAAAAAGAATAGACCAGAATGACACAAAAGCAAATAATCTTTATTCAGGTTATTTCACAGAAGCCACATCTCTAGGAATCATTCACTTCAAGGACTCATATCTAAGAAAATAGGTAGATAGCCAGACAGGAAGTGTTTCAATGAACTGAGATGCAACCAAACAATTTGCTACCAAAACGCAGTCAAAATCAGAAATTGAATTTAAGGCCATGTGAACAAAGGGCATCAAAACCTACAGATTCGCATCACCTACAGAAGACAAGGGGCAAGAGATCATTAGCTAGCTGAATAAAAAGGAACATATCTGTGCAATTTTGGCCAAGACTCATTTTTTTATGACAGGATAACGCAATTTCCCTGCCTTCAACTCTGAGGACTAAATCACACCATATCGGTGAAATTTTAGATGCTCTAGGGATAGAAATCCACTCAATAGGTGGATCCATTCTTTTCCTGACAGCCCTATTTAGGGCTCTATTTCTTAATAAAGAACATCTGAACACAACATTAAACACATAGAAAGGCTCTTCACATGTCTTATACCTCAAACTCACTGTTCTCAAAATACCTCTTCTCAGCTGCATGGAGGCCACATGAAACTCTAGAAGTAAAATCTGATGTGAATAGTCCTTGAAATAATTCACTTCCTGAACAGGTAGAAATGCACCTTACCTTACAAAGATTTTTTTTTTTTTTTTTTTACACATCTTCCTTACTAGGAATATTTTGTCAGCTGTTGAGGGTTTTGTATATGAAATGCAAATTCCAGTATTAAAAAAAATCTGTTAGATGTCTCCATAATTTTTTCATCTCATATGTCCACATGTTCCATAAAGTTCTGCATGTTTGTTGTCCTGATTTGGCAGAGAAACAAGTAGAATCAATGCAGTTTCTGCAGTATAAAAATTTGGAATTTCTCTTCCTTGCATTTCAACTTTCAACTTCTGGTAAACATTATCTGTCAGAATATCAAATAATCTCAAGTATAAAGAATTACTTTTTCTTTGCAGTTTCATAAAGGTTTCAGCATTGTTTCAATTAATACCACTCTGCCCACTGAGCAAGCAGCAGAGATCTTAGAGTTCTGAAAGACAACGTGGAGCCTGGCACTTCATGGATGGAAGGCATTGGTCCTAGAGCTCTGGAGGTAGCCTTAGAAGCATTTGCTTTCTGTTTGCTCTTGCTTCCATTGTAAAGCTGTGCCTATAAGAATATTTTTTCTTAATTCCTTTTACAAATCTCCTTCCTTTAGTAATTTCCATAATACCTTACATAGTGTACATAGAACAGATGTAGTCACTACAGCTTGTACAGTTCCTTTCACCAGAGGTAGCATGCATGTACAGTGAACATATCTCCAGCTACCACATTACCTACCATGCAGAAATACAAAAATAGCACTGCAAGAAATAAAAAACTTAAGGCAGACAAAGTAGGCTAAAAAACCCCAAAAAGCATACTGGAAGAAATTCAGATTTCTCAAGAGCTGATAGATACTCTAACACCGATATTCTTAACAACAGAGGGCGCGTTAATCTTGATTTATATACCAGGACGCCTAAGCAGATCCTCTAAAGGAGTTACCAGAACACCTGCAGATACATAGCACATTTTGAGGAGCAATACAAGGCTATAAATACTTATGGCATGACCTCATTCATATTGTTCTTTCCTAGCACTCAGATATTTAGTTCAACAAAAAAAGGAAGAAAGTAACAAAAGGAGGAAGGACTATCTTCTGGTTAAGAACTGGGAGACAGGAAATCCGGATTCTATTTTCGGCTCTGCCACAGGAGTCCCTTACGGCAAACTTTTCCAGCTTTGGGGTATCAAATAAAGGTAGTGATTTTCAGAGATTAAATGCTACAACGGACTTAGCCACAAATACCTAGATTTGAAAGGCGCACCTACTTTCTCTGACTCACCTCCTTCATCTAAAGCAATGATAAAAATTCTCATCTATACGTCAATGATAATGTAAACTTCCATCAGGAAACATAACAATTGTATTAAAAAACCAGGAAAAAGAAACTAAATACAGACAACTATTCAGTTTATCTTCCTAGTCCACATACTCAAAGTAGTCACCTTTTCTAAACAAAAAAAACTCCTTTAAATAATCAGCATCACCCTTTGTACGCAAGTTGAAATTACAGCCTCCAGTATCATCTTTCATTTTTGAAGCCGTAAGGATGTTGGACAATGTATTAAACAGTCTAGCAGTATTGCAGTTCTAGAGATCACAATGATTGTCTCCGCCCTCACCCCCACTTCATTTTCAGAAGTACCTCCAAGATACATAGACCACATCTCAGCATCTTTCAGCAAGATGAAGGAGTTTTTCAGTTTGGTTTTCTTTTGTGTGGTTTTGTTTGTCTGATTTTGGGTTTGTTTGGGGTGGGGTGGGGCGCAGTGGTAGTGGTGGTGGTGGTCTTTTACCGAATTTCTATAGAACACCATCCTTTATTCCTTTTTAAAAGTTATGTCTAATAATACTGTATTTCTCAGAATTGCAAAACTGACCTGAACATATAATTGGAGAAGCAAAAAGTGTCCTATTTCACTTTTTATGATTACTCTAACTGAATTACTTCAGATTCAGCACTCCAAATGTTAAGTTTACTTTACTATCCAATATGGAAAGTACAGGAAACCATGACTACACAATGAAAAAAAAAACTGGGTAAATTACAATTTTAACTTAAAGAAGACTAAAAGGCCGATGAGCTTTCATTACACGGGAGGCGAGGGGAGAGACAGAAGACAAAAGCATCTTCCCCATCTGGGAGAACTTGCCAGAAATATGAAAAACCATACCAATAGAAAGATATGGGGGAAGGGTCACAACATTTTTCAAAAGCTATACCAAAATAACTGTACTGCAGAATGGAAATATATGCATCTCTAAAGAATATATACACTCTTCATATGCTATTGTGAACTGGGCATCGCTGATGGCAACAGATAATTTGTTACGGTCCTGTAAAGTGCTTTACATAGGACTACTGACAGTTTTTGGAGAGTAACTAGATCAATTCTTTGTAAAGTGATCTATTTCCAACTGCTTTCTCTCCTAAGAGACAAAACTATCACTAGTTGTAAGTGTCTAGTTTATTAAAACTGAAAATTTAAAAGTTTCTGTAAGAGTATTTTTTTTTTCCTCAGTATATGGCATAGTTTTATGTACTGTATCCACAGCAGTCTAGATGTCAATTAGAGAAAGTAGGTCTGACAATATGTTAGATAACCACTAGCATAGTGACTCAGTACTCTAGAGACTTTCTAATACAAGCTGCGATTTCCCACAAAATCTGAAGAGACGGAATAGTGTAAACAACAACTCATGCAGAACAGGGAATTGTTTTAAGGCCCCACTAAATTCATTACACAGCCAAGATAACTGCTGACTTCAATGGCTGTTGTGCAAACACTTGGAACCAGTTTGTATGTGTATGGTATGCTTTTCCTATGGAGACAGATATTCTTACTTGGAGATGTGTCTGCTTTTACTTCCAAAAGATTTGGCGCAAACATGAAGCAAGGCATGGTTGTGGTGCTACACAGGACTAACCTCAACTGGATTTGTGTTACGTTTTCTCTGTGACAGGACACAACAGCACGTGCCTTTAAGTTCATTCAAGTCCCTCTCACAAAAAATGGGAGCATTAGCTGGAATCCTGAGACAGGCATACATCCTAGGCTTAGTTACAGGAACAATACAGAGTAAATAATCCTTGAGTCTTGCTAGTTATTTTAGAACCTGACTTAATCCTTTTAAATTCCCTATAGGATCCATACCACTCCTTTCTCTAACTCAGAGGAAAAAAAAACCTTATTCTCACACAAATTCCATTTCTTTGGAAAAGCTATTGAGAGTTTAAAAAAAAAATCAAGAAAAGCATTTTGTATAATTCTTGGACTTTATTGATCTAGTCCATACTGTGCTCTTTCTGCAGAATTCTTAGGCTTAAAACATATTTCCTCATTTTCAGTTCCAGCCTGCCCTGTGCCTTCACCTGTCTGACCACTGGCAACTTCAATCCGCCCATCTTGTTACATGGGTTTTCTCTGAAATAACCTTCCTCAAAAGGAAAAAGGATTCTCATTCAAAACAAGCACAGAAAATAAAAGCTTAATATTTATTGGGGTGGAGGAAAGTATTTGTTTCTTTATAAATTTCACTATATTCACTATATATTGCCCTGCTGACCCAAGCTGTTTGCCAGAACATAGTGCTTGCTCTATGGGACTTCTCCAGCTCACTTTTTGTGCTAAGATACATCTTAGTGGGGAGTTAACGTAAGGCAGCATGGTTTTGTTCACGTAGCATGGCAGTGTTCTCCTTCCCTGAATGCAGTAGAACTGACCTGCAGGCAGTTTCTTTCTCTAGGAATCAATACCCCACAAAATTCAGTGCTTTTCAGTTCTGTGTTGCTGTTATCTTGGAGTGCTACATGCATTACTCTTACTCCACAATTCCAGTTGCTAGCACAGAGGCTGCAGCTAATTTCCCCATTCATGTATTTGCAAACAAAACTTGCCACCATCAACTTGGATCAGCCCTTGCCATCCACAGGACCTACTGCCTTTGGTTCTATTTGTAGCTAGTTTTCTACTACAGTAAGAGGTTTCACTGGCCCATTTTGCAACATAAGTTCCTGGTATCACAACTGGCTTAACTTCTTTGACTTTTGACCCAAGATTCAGCTTCTGGCACCCTTTAGTTACCACCAAGCAATTAAGCTGGATGTCTGGCGCCTTATCTGACCACTGGGCTAGCCTGCGTATTTCCATGGCAAAGTCATTAGTCTGTCTTCACTATTGTGTGCATCTGAAGTAATATTCCATGGCTCCATTCCATTGAAGAAAATTAAACTAATAAGTAAGACAGGACACTTCGTTGCTGTTTATGCTAGTCCACTCTATGCTTGGCTATTCAGGACTTCTAGGACTCGTGGATTTCTAAACCAAGTTTTGGCTAGAATCTAATGAACAGTACCTTGGCACCTGGGATCCCCAAACTCTGTTCCTCCACATAACATTTCTTCCACAAGACAATATACTTATATGGTCTTACTGTGAGCTTAATGGCATCATTAAAGTATCTGCTGAAAGGCTCAGGTAAGGAAGACAGAGAAATATCAAATTCCTGATTAAGAAGAGCATCACATTTTGATATTGCACGTCAGCAGCCAGTTGATTATGATTCAGATTTACAATCTGACCTGAAGAAAGAAGACTAGAAGACTGAAATTTTAATCTTTTTTATTTATTTTATTCCTGCAGCCAGCAGCACCCCCCACCCTCAAAAAAACCCCAACATCTGTTGTGCCACATATCAAGACTAAAGTTCAATGAGAAAACAGAAGGTTATTGTATTGATTATTACTTTTTTTATTTTCATGGAACCTCCATTATGCTAGAAGTGAAACTATACTGTGCAGATGCAGCTACTAGATACCAACCAACAGCCGGATTTTAAAAACCTGTTGATTAGTAGAGTCACCGATGTCTCCAGTCCCACCAGAGCACCACGGACTGAAGAAATTATACTATAACCTTCATATCATTACCATAGCTAGACCTGAAGAAAGTCAACCAGGTTAAAGAAATTTATATTTAGTTTTCAGTAGTCTTCCCAGAGCGCAACAAGTTCCAGTGATTTCCATCATGACAAAGAACTGATCCAGTGAACATAGTCACATCTCTATTGCAAACATGTTCATCCATTTTAACTGGCCGCATATTCAGTGATTCGTGATTTACCAGGCTGCAGGTATACAAATTTGCAAATGCCTTGAGAAATGCATCCCAGGTTTCCGCTCTCATTCTCAACATTTTGTGTGAACATTACTAAACCTGAGTTTAAAAATGAGTTTTTAAGCACCTTTGGATCCTCAAAGGAAAGTACAGCTGCAGCCTCAGAGGCATTTAATTACTCACATCTAGATGACAGAGTGCAGCACTTACCGCTGAACAGGTAATGGAAGGGAATCTAAGCGGTCCTCGCCCTTAAAAGCCATTTTTATCCTATTGTTATGCGCACTTCTCCATAGGCTGGAATCTAGAAAGAAAACAAGCAGTCATTTAGTAAACCTATGGAAACTCAAGCCTCTTCAGTCCAGGGCAGCATGGCATTCTCCTACTGATCTGTGGAGGTAACTCATTAAAAACAATTTTGAAAGCTTCTTTTCCTCAGGCTAGCACACAACGCCAGCAGATAACCAAGGCCATTAAGTACATTTCATGGCCTAAGCAACACAGAGTTTGCGTATTTCTGAACTTCCTGCACTACTGCGCAGGTCAGAGCCATCTGGGTTGATAATTTCTGAGTTAATATTGAACTATTATTTAGCTTCATTTATTTTGAATTCGCTTGAACTCTAGAGGAAATCAATTTAGTATGATTGTAATTCTTCAGGTTATTGTGAGAAAGATTGCAAGAGAAAGTGTGTGCACACTCATACGATTTCAGGATCATTTAGTCGCACATTTACAGAAAGGCTCTCGATGTCTAAGTTACTAAAGTATCGGATCCTTCCATGTTAAACAATTTCATTTTTCTATTAGTTTGAAATGCTATACACATCTTTTTCCTCCATGTTTTTCCTTTANCCACATTTACAGAAAGGCTCTCTATGTCTAAGTTACTAAAGTATTGGATCCTTCCATGTTAAACAATTTCATTTTTCTATTAGTTTGAAATGCTATACACATCTTTTTCCTCCATGTTTTTCCTTTATACCTGGTGACCAAAAGATGCATCCAAACACTGTCATACTAGAAGGAGGCAAGAGGGAAGGAGAAAGAGCACCTCCTCATTTTCACAAAAAGAAGGGATGCTGTCTCCCTCTTTTCTTTTAATTAGCCTCACCTTACTTTAGGGCATTGTCTACTATAGATCAATGCATATTCTCAACAAAAGCCAGACAGGATTTATTCTATTAAAAATGTTGAAGTCATTCCCCTTCACCCACACGGCTAGAGGAAAACTAATTCAAAATATTTGAAGGAAAAGATTAATCCATGACTCAGGGAGAACACGGAGGAGATGAATGAATTTGGAGGAGGAGACAGGAACAGTGGGGAAATGATGCATTCTTAGATGTGAAAAAAAACCTGAGATCAATGGATCTTACTCTTGCATAAAATACTTTACACAGGAAATGAATGCTGTTTGTGTCCCTAACTGAGGCAGAATGTTTTTGATGTAGCCACTTGTGAAATTCTGCCATTTGGTTATTGGCTACATTCTGCAAGCTGAGTCAGCCAGCATTTCAGATATTTGCCACTCCAAATTGCTCTTAATTCACACAGAGTGGTCCTCAGCGTCTTTCCTAGCAAACTGATCTCATTGCTAATGCATGTCCTTCTTTTTTTCCCAAGATCCCACAAACATTGCCCTGAGTACATAAAAGTTTTACAATCAAAGTAATGCATTCACATGCTCTGTCCACTATTAGCACCAGATTGCTTTGGTAATGGCATTCCTCCCCATCCTCCGAATTTTCCTGGAAATAACAAACTTCACCTTCTTAGTCCATGCATCTAATGAAGAAGTATATTGAAATACAGGAAAATAATCTGTTTAGAAAAAAACAAATAGGCAGCTTAAGAGTTACTGAATTCTCTGATTTAAAAAGACTGCATGTATTTGATAGACTGTGCCTGACTATTCACATGCCCAAGTATGAAAATATTAGTATGTAACCTTCTGCTCCCATGACATGCCAAGATTTGAAAAACAAGTCTATTGTTGTTTGGTTTTTTTAAAGCATTTAGCATACGACGCACAGATTTCACTAACAACTAGAATGAACTGTCTATCTTCATTTCTTTTCGCTAGTAAAATTTTTTGTCTCTTTGTCAAAGACATTTAAGATTTCCAAATACAAATAATTACATAACCAGATTTACTGGAAATAGCCAATTACCATGATTATCACTGTCTTCATTTGGAGAAGATACCCTTAATCAAACACGAACACATCTGCATAAAATCTTAATCTCCAAGATGAAGTTTCCTCTCCTAAATCCTATCATGTAAAGGACCAAGAAAATACTCCTTCAGCCTGCAGAAGTGCAGACTTCATAGACACTAGCTATCTCCTTCTGCTCAGCATCAGGCACAGGATTTACCTTCTTATGCTACCAACACAAAATCAACAGCTGCCCTCTGGCAAGCTAAAGCTACTTCACCATTAGCTCAGCCACTAACAATTTCTACACATACAAATCAAAGCATCTGCTTGTAGTCCGTTACTTGTGATCAGTGACATAATGTACACAGACGTAAATTAGATTATTGCACGTCATTGTTCCCTATCAATTAGAAACCTGACAAAAATGCAGCTCTTTATATGCTGTCCTCCCACAAAGGACACATTTATATTATGGCTGAGAGCCTTTAAAAACATGATCAACTCCTACTTAGAGGTCACTTATGCTCCAGGAACAATAACAAAATGCCACACCAATATCGTAACCAAACAGTCTGTCTCAAGACTACGATTAGATATTAGATCAAATCTTTAAGCCCAAGTTAATGTTGACAACATGAGGAAATGCTCTCCCCAAGCACCTGGCAGTCTGCCAGAGGACCAACTGCACCCCCAGGACAGCAAAGTACCACACCAGCCCACCTAAACCTATGACTACAAGAGAGGTTGGAGACCCAGTGACTGATATGATACAGGCTTCTGGTCCTGCTCAGCATGGCTTCTCCACGTGCTGGGCAATTACAGTGCTCAATGGCAGATGTTGTTAAGTTTGCAGTGTTCTCATTCACCTTTCTGGTTAAGACCAAGACAGCTGTACTTCCTAGTAAAGACCATAGCAGGAGTGATGAATCCTTCTGTATAGTTGATGCTGCTTTATATTAAAGGCCACAACCCAGTGCTGAGCTCCAGTTGGCATTCCTAAAAGGAAGGTCTCCTACTACAGCTGACTATCTAAGATGACTGCCTAAGCATCATGTCAAGTCAAAACAAGAAACTTTCAGAGTATCAAATGTTTCATCTACAAAAAACATCCTACTCTGGGTTAAAAGCTTCTTTACTCTGGCAAATACAGAACAACAGACATGAAAGAACAGAGGCATGCTGTTACTAACAGAAACACGTATGCTAGCAATCTGTCATGAAAATCTCTCCAAGGCTTTTTCTTTGAGGGACTGAAACATGGGTAGGGCAATGTGCACAACCTCTGCTGCAACTGCTATCTGAGCTCTGTGCAGAGGCACCAAGAAGTTCAGTAACTTTCACGCCGTGTCTATACCCAACTAAAACAGGTGGCATGCACATGAGCACAAGCACTCAAGCATACACAAGGTGCAAACATATGCCCACATGCCTCTTACTCCTTCCCACTAGCTGCTTCCTTGTGAATGGTGGGGACAGTGTGGCAGCAAGCAGAGCTACAGATCTGAAACAGTGCCTGAAGCCAGAGACCTTTCTCCTAATGACCCTTTGAAAGATGCCCTTCAGACTTAAAAATTTCATACAAACATTATATATGTTTTGTATATGTTATGCATGTATGTACAAACACACACACATTTATTAAATATAAACACACTCGGCAACATCAGCAGAGTTGTGCAGCAGATGCTGGTTTTTTCCACTAGCAGTTGTCACGCCCACAGCTGGTCAGAGATGCCGTCTATGTAAACTTGAACCAAAAAAAATAACACTACTTGTAGTTCAAAATACTGGTCATTTTGGTACAAGCCCGAGTGATCCTTATGCTGAAATAATAGAATTGTCATTCTTGGATGTTTACAAGGCCATTTTTTTAATACCTTAGATAGGATTTTACATAAATAAATGTCTGCACATAACCTTGTATCGCAATTACAAATAACAACTTATAATCGGTTTAGTTCTTCTGGTACATAGCAGTATGTGCATGTGGAATTAGACGTATTCAAGGCAGTAGTCTCTCCTTGTGTCTTTCATCTTTCTCTTTGTCATGTTAACACTGAATTAGATTTTAAGATGTTATTTCCTCACGTTTACTAGATAGATGTAGATAAGCAGACCACAAGCCACATTTCATTCCAATGAAGACCGTCAGCCAAAAGCTTCTTTCAGAGAACTACCACACAAGAAGAAAACAAAGCATCACACTTGAAACAGCATATAAGCATTGCTCACAGAAAAAGTAGTGTCAACAGAGGATGTGACCTTCACGGTCAAAAAACCACACCACCAGGAAGAGGTGACTTGTTTATGTGCAAGCACCAGGCCCTGATGGTGGCAACTGACAGAGAGAACTAAAAACAGCTTAAAAAAAAAAATCTGTCAAACTAGCCCACCCATAAATTAGAGAAGGAGGAGCCTCATCCCAGTTTACACCAGGCTTGGCAGCACCTGTGCAACGCCTTGTTAGCACAGAGGTGCAGTTGGGAGCTTTCAAACCACTGGTTCCACAACAGCAGATGACTCCTGCCTTACAGGAGCTCCCTGCCGGGAGCCTCCTCTTGCTCAAGTCTGTTTAGCATCGGAGAGCAACTTCTACAGTGCAACAGAGCTCTTCAGCATCCTACAAAAGATGTTATTTCTGCTATGAAAGCAAATTTCATCTTGTAAGTTCTCCCAATTTAAGTTACTTCTCCATCATTCAACATATTAGCTTATATTTAACAAGCTAGAAAATAGGAGGACTTTAGCAGTCAGGTATTCTGTTAGAAACACATCCATGTACGAAAGTATCACAGGAACAGCACGTATTTCAAGGCGGAATAAGTGTGACTCATTTACTCCTATTACTGATGGCCTTAAGGAAGTTCTCCATCACAAAATGATGTCCTGAATAATTAAGCCCTAAAACTCACACAGTGAAGTTCACATTTTTTTACCACATCCACTACATACACGTCCACTCTTATAACGGCTTAAATCAACAAGCAAACCCATGAACTTTTGCCACCTCATTTGTAACCCCTAACATCATAATTTCAACACCTAGAACATCTTAAAATAAGATCAATCAAGAGTATCATTTCTCTTTCTGAAAGACAGAAATCCATGAATCTAGCCTTTGGCTATTAATAATCATCAGAATTAGAAGAGCATGTTACCTATAAGCAATATGGTTAGCCTAAGAATAAAAATTCATTAGCTAAAAGTCATTTTGGACTTGTTTGATTAATATGAACAGTTCCTGTCCATCGTAAAGTACAATCTCTGTTCTGCCGAACAGTGCCTGTCCTTATGTTAAAATTCTGGGAGTCTGGGAATCATTAGTTATCATTCTCCCAGTACACAGAATAACTGTTAATGGAATGCCACAAATCAAATCAAGAGCAAAATTCTCACAGCATTTATGTGATAGGTCAGAAAGTAAATATATACGCTCTGTCCTTCAGCAACACACCCAGTCCATCAGAAGTTTTTTCACACTAACCATTTGAGGACTCAGGATCCTGTTGTCATCTTACATTACAACAGGCTTATACAGACATCAATTCATTACAATAGTAAGAGCCAACTCAGAATTAAGCTGGGTGTCACAAATCTAAGAAGCCGTAAAACCAGGGGCAAGAAAGAATGAAGAGTCCTTCAAATGATGCGTTAAAATGGGTTGTGTTAGCACAAGATCGCATACACAGATGTATGTACCGCACTCCTAAAATGCAAAATTGAAACTGGAAGAGGTGGGGACAAGCACTACCTGCAGCGTTCATTCATGGTAGCTGTTCTTCCAGAACCAGTAATCAAAGAGGAAGCACTGCTGAGTAGTTCATGCCTTACACTTCAAGTATAATCCGAAGCATAAATCAATTTTTACTCACATAGGGCTTTATCTTTAATGCATATGTCTTTTCTCTGTATTAACTGTGGAGAGAGGATCTAATTTTAAACAGGTCTCTGTCTTTGATAATATCACTTTTTTTATATATACAT
>VZSC01004077.1:0-12016 GCA_013398225.1 Steatornis caripensis
AGAGTAGGGGCACTTCCCTGAGCTGCAGACCCGCCAGCAGGCTGCAGAGGCCTCCCCGTGCACCACCTCCTGCGCAAACTGCCACGCCACGCCCTGTTCGCCGTGCTCCTGGTCGCTCTTTGTTGCTAGTGCTCCCTAGGGCCGTTTATATCTCCTGCGGTTGCTCTGGCAATGCCGAAGACTCGTCGCAAGAGCTGCCGGCTCCTGGCGGGCCTCTCTCCTCTGCCTCAGGTTTCCGTGACTCCAGGAACCCACCTGCTGCCTTGGTCTAGCACGGAGCCACCAAACTTGGTGCTAGCACCGCGGTGTGCCTCGCCAAAATGTTTAAGAATTATCTTTCTGCCAGTGAATGTTTTCAGAAAGAACTTAAGTATCTACCGTCACTCTGAAGACTGAAGTCTACTGATTTCAACAGCAGCTGCATTCTGGAGTTAATAAAAGGATAATATGTTAGTGCTTAACCATCAGTTTACAGAAGCACTCTTTTCTTTCTCTGGAAACATCCTGTGTAGCAACTGCAGCCTATGCAAGGTCAAGTCTCATAATCCTGTTTTTGGACACTTGATGGATGAGAGTTGTCAGTCAGGGTGCAAGATACATGCTCTCTAGGGGTTCAGTAGCATGAAGATGTAGACAGTTCTGGGCATTCCTTAAAAATGTATCATCTTAAACAAGTCTATAACATGGTATATATGACAATATTTTCTGTTTGATTTCACTCCATGTGAATGAGTTTTTGGCATGGAAACAATTTACCTATGCCATGGTAGCTCTTAGCATAGAGAACACATTAAGGTAACTACAATGCTCTGGCACCCATCTTTACTCTTCAAGGTATTGCATTATACCAAGTCTGAGCAGTACTAACACCCTTTATGGCGCTGCAGGACGTATTGTAGACATAAGTACCCAAGCAACCTATGAACTATGAACTCCTGGAGATAGTAACTGATCTACATTTTTTTATTTTGGCAAATAAAGTGGCAAGGGATGTGTAGGTCCTTTTACAGATCTAAGTATACTGACATGAAAAGCAGAGTAGTGGACTTCAAAAAGTAACCAACGATTTAGAAGAAAGTGAAACTACATAGTATAAAATACCATCGGGGTGTTCCATTTCAAAGATCCTTCTTTATTCCTTAATAATTATTGAAAGACACTTTGGGATTTACAGTGATAAAATTCCTGTTCAATTTATCTTTAAAAATTATCTTAATCTTTTTTAAAAACAGGGAATGAGATGATTCATACATATACATATTTTAGCAATTTTTTTTTAAAAAAGCAGGTTTAGGGGAGTCATTTATGGCTTGATTTCCATTTTTCTGTTTTTAATCACAGTATTATCAGTAATAGAACAGAAATTGTGATTTTAGAGAAGAAATTGTTCTGTGCAAACTATTGCCCTGGTAAATACCTACGCTTTCTCTTTTGACAAGAGGAATGCCCTCAGCTGGCACATTTGATGACATTCCCAGAAAGACGGTTAAAATTGATTGCTTTACTTTGGAGGAAGAGGACAATCTTTCCTTATTTTCCTGCTGAAAGAAGAGTTTGTAAGAGTCTTCATATTGGCATCCTTTGGGTATATTCAGACCTTGCATAAACGGACAAAGAGGAGTTAAGTTAATGTAATGAATAAACTGAAAGTAATCACTGAATTAATGAGGTAGTTGCAAATTAATTAGCTCAATAGACTTAGACCATTTAAACCAGCTCTGAATTTAGTCTGTTTTGTTTAAAGAAATCTTAGACAGAAATTAAATCCAAACCAAACAAACCCAAGAATTTTAATAATCAAACACACAAACAAACAAACTTGATGGTAATAGATATCTATGTCAAGGGCCATGTTTCCTTGATGATTATCATCTTGCGTTAATGTTTAAGGATATCTATATTTTTTTCTTTTCTTTTTTTTAATTAGAATTTTTTTATTTTCACTCTCCATATTCTACATACTATTATATCCAGAACAAATCTACTTGAATTGGTCCAGGATATCTTTGAACTCAGTTAAGGAATTCATATGAGAAACAAGAGAGTAAGACTTTGTCTTTTACCCACTCGAAATGTTCTTTTGCCTTTTAACAAACCAAAGTAAACGTTTAAAGTAGGATATGTACATTCCCTTAGAGGGAAATAACATAAAAAAACCCTACAGAAACTGAGGCACAAAGGAGAAAAACAGTTTATGAATACATGCAAGAGCTTTTCCTTCTCCAAGTAAAATTTCACAATATTTAAATGTGCCTTTCAGCATTAGCAGTAGACTAATTCCATTATCATAATTTATTAACCAGATCTTTTGTTCTATGTAGTAATACACTGTGTTTCCATGCTGTGTATTTTTTATCCTGTGACCTAATTTGCGTAAAAGGAAACTCTTATAACTCCCTTGTTGTAATGAATAAAATGTTAATGAAGAACTACATAGAAATCCCCTTTGCATTAGTTCCTTATTCCCAGGAACATCATCATAAATTTGTTTGCCTGGTTCTGACAATGGTAGTGATGTTCAAGCTGTGGAGAAGCAATAGTTACATTAAATGGTTCTGATGGAAAACTTAAAGATATTCAAGGCACTGTCATCAGGGATGGACTATGGGAAGTTATCTTTTGGAAGAGGAACCTGATGGATTTGGCCACAATCCAATATTTTTTGAAACATTTATTATCTGCATTGATAACTACACTATGAGATGCCTTTCAGAAAATGTAAATTAAAAAAAGTCACAAACAAAGGGTTTTTTTCTTCAGTACATGGAAAATTATAGATAAGTGCAGTTCTCCACTGCATATTATTTATACTATTCCCCCCAAAAATATTTTTTGGCAATGATATGATGGTAGAAGTATTAAATTTAAGGAATATAAATAATTATGTTTACACTAATTATAGATTGCTTGTTAGTAAATGTATCAAATTTATGTCATTAGAAATTACCAGGTGCTGTCAGCCTTTACAAACTTTAAATAATATAGGATGATGATATTCCACTTAAAAAATTCAACTTTTATTAAGAAATAAAATATACACTAGTTATATATTGTATTCTGACAACTCTGTCAATATTTGTACAGAACTTTGAAAATATGAATGTTCATTATAGATTGTACTAATTTATGACCTCATTGTCTGACACTTCTGGATTTGCTTCAGACAGCTCTCTGGAACCGAGGCATATTCTAGTCCTGAGGCACTCATATAAGTAAATGTCAGAGAACTTGTCATTTACCCTTCCTGTTGATTAACAAATTCATTTTAGCACCAAATAATTCTTTCTTTGGAAAGATCTGACCTACAGATCATGTCACTTGCATTGCTGATATAATCATAAAAAATACATTTGCAATTGGCTTACCACATTTTAAGATTGTCTAATTTGTAAACAATTATTCCTTCTGTTTTGCCAAGATAGAGAATTATGGACATTAACAGTTCAGACAGTTAAAAACGTTCTATGAGAAAAACTGGGTATAAACCTCTATTAGTTGTTGTACTGTAGAATTTCATTTTCCTGGTCTCAGTCTGTGTTAGATGAGAAGAGCTTCCAACTTGATAAGCACAATAAATGACAAAATGAATCAGCTTGCATGCAGCTGTTTGCCTGCTTCTGTTCCTTCCAGTACAGCACGGCTTCAGCTGGTCATGGGTGTGCTTACTCAGCACAAGTTACTGGTCCTGTTCTTGTAAAATAGCTGTGTTGACTGTCTCTCTCCAGGAAAAATGGAAGGAAATTTTCAGCTTTTACTACGTGTAACCTTTTGTTCATGAATCTTTCTTTTCAATACGTCAGAATCAAACAATAAGTACACATCACATCAGACTTCTAAAATACAAGTATATTTAAAATTTATAGTAAATTAAATATTAAAAATAAGCATATTACTGTTATGTTGTCATGAAGTTTTCCTCTAACTGTGTACGCTTATAGAAGCAAATTATATTCCATATTTTCTCCCACTTCTGACAAATTCTTTCCTCTGATTGGAATCATAATAAGTATAAAACATAGGTGTTACATGAAAATGTGTAAAAAAGAATTCTCTTCATCTACTTCTGAAACCCAAACACTCTGTTGATTCACTATCTGCTAAAAAACCTGTGTTGGGTCAAGAGAGGTGTTCCTCATACCAGCTAAGGGGCTATCACAGCAATGATACGTATCCAAAACCTGTTTGTCAAGTCATACCACCCCTCTTACAGCTCCTTACATAACCCTTTAACAGTGCTTAGATTATCTGGACCGATATGTTAAAAGAAAATATTTGTATTCTTAGCTGGTGATTTACACTGAAGTCAGAATAATTTGTAGAACAAAGCTCCAATGCAAAAATGCATTGAGGCTTCATTTCAGCAAAAATTGCAGTATCAAGACCTTAACTAATCTTGGTTTATATAATCCTAAAGACCATAGCACTTTGAAAAGCACTTCAGAAGCCTCCTGGGTTTGCTGTCTGTCATGCTTCAGATCATTCCCTGTTGATCTTGAGAGCTCAACATCTTGTGCTCAGCACTTGTTTCTTCTCCCTGTGTCACAGACTCAGTCTGAAAGATACTATCAGCACGTGAGTTTGGCCTCCACAAAGTGGAACAGCAATTTCTACGTTCCTTATGATATAGCTTGATAGAGAGAAGTCCAGCTTTTGTTAGTAATTTTGTATAAGAACATTAACTTGGATATAGGGAGCTATAGAACTAATTCATTTCTCTGTTTGGGAGATTCAGACCCTTTTCTGCCTCCTTAGAGACTGTCCTGTGTCCAGGCTGTTCTGGAACAGCTGACAGTTTCTTTGTGAAGACAAAATGAAAGATTAATTTTTAACTAAGTATAATAGGTAAAGCGATCTGAGGGAGAGGAAGGGTCGATTTTGTGTTGTAACCCAAAATGTTGTAATCCAAAAAATGGGTTTGCAACACAACAGAGATTAGTATTTTACAGTTGTTTAAGTAGATGTGGATTAAATCTTCCAGATAGTTTTTTACTGACCTGATTAATACATTATTTTCAAGAGAGAGATCAGAGAAATTTCAGGCATGTGTCTACAACTTCTTGAGTTCCGATCTCATGGGGATCAGTTGCATAACAGGAAGTTAAGATTGGACATTAGGAAAAAGTTCTTCATTGAGAGGGTGGTCAGTCACTAGAACAGGCTTCCCAGGGAAGTGGTCATGGCACCAAGCCTGTGAGAGTTCAAGGAGCATCTGGACAATGCTCTTAGTTATATGGTTTGGTTTTAGGTAGTCCTGTGAGGAGCAGGGAGTTGGACTGAATGATCCTCATGGGTCCCCTCCAAATCAAGATATTCTATGATTCTATAATCTATCTGGAAAAAGTAATACTGAACCAGTAGAAGTTTAGTTGGATTAATGTTATTGCTGTGAAATAGCTAAGGTGATGACACAGAGTAGATCAGTAGTATTTTATTTTTAAAAAGGAAAAAATCCATTCTTTTTTTTCTTTTTCATTTGGTTTAGCTAGAATAAACCCTTCATAATCTGAGACTTCACCTCCTTTTTTTGCTGATGTGAGTAATGCCTGTATACCTTACTAGAATAGAGTGGTACCAACTAGTTCAAGGAAAAATAAGTACTAAAAAAAATTACAATGACATAAATTTATTTCTGATTAATTACTAGGAAGCTGCAGATAGAGAAATAATGCAGGATGTTAATATTTTTTGTCTATTCTGAATTGACAAAAAATGTCGTCATTAAAGATGTTTAAGCTGACAAATATGTGCTTAACAATTGAAGAGGAAAATCTGATTAATAAGGAGTTATCAAATGGCATGGAAGATATAGCAAAGGATTAGAAGTGATCTCTGTGTTACTGAGGCTTTATTTCTGTTATAGGAATCAGATCACATAAACTCATTTATAAATTGACACAACTGCTCCTGAAATCAGTTGATGGTTTTCTTCCATCTGCCACTATGGGAAGACTGTATAATTTCTGATATTGTTAGGTAATATAATTTCTGATATAAGAGTTAGGTAAAAATCTTTACCTAACTTTCAGAATAGCCTTGTTTAATGCATATTCACTAATTCTTGTGGCAACAATCTTAAACAACTGCCTCCTCCCCATTTTTGTGGTCATTTCCGTTAGCTTGCATATACAGAATTAGCGTATTTTTAAAACTGTATTCAATTTATCAGACTACACAAACCAAACTCTCAGTATTTTCTTGTAGGTTTTCAGTTAGGCCAATAATAATTCAGTTTGGCTATTTTAAAGAAAATTACTAGAGAATACTACTCACTAGTATCATCTATAAATAAATTATCCTTGATCTTAATTGGAAAGTTTTTCTTGGTGCATCATGAGTTTAGTTAATACACCTAGGCCTCCACGGCCGTGTCACCAGCATTAAAAATATTTCCAAGAAACAGACCCTTGTGTCCAGACTAAAGGTTCAGGACTTATCCATTCTAGACTGGATTTGGTACGCTCACATTGAATACTCCTTAACCCACAGTGTGTGTCTGTATTCTTTTTGGTTTTTGCGGGGGGACTGGGGGAATTTTTTCAGCCCAAAATCACCTGGGGATTAGGGTTGTGTCATAGTCAACAAGATTAATCCTTTTAAAAGGTAATATTGAAGAAATCACATGCCTCGAGAATGTGTATGAAAGCATATAGAGTGCTTGATAGTGTTGCTGTGACAGCAGTGGAGGAGCATGTATATATATATATATATATATAACATGGGCTGAGCTAAATTTGGTGGTCTTATTCTGGAGTGAGTTGAAAATATTTTAGCTCTTCATTGTCCAGAATCTGATATCTTTTTGAGACAAGGTAACTGTCTCATGCCAAGCCATAAGCAAAACATTTTGTGATGTAGGTGAGCTTTGTCAGCTCAGTCATTCTTGTTATTAGTCTGTAAGTACTTTGAACTCCATTCCATTTCTTTTACTCCAATCTGATTTGTCATTATATCCTGCCATATGATATTCTGATCTTGTTTCGGCAATATTTCCCAGCTTTATAGCATTGGCACATTTCACTAGGAAACTCTTGGTTTATATTCCAATGGAAAGTATGTCAAAGTATATGTCAGCCCGACTGCAGCCCAGTACTTTAAGAGCTCACTTTATCTCATCACCGAAAGGATGTTCTGTTTTGCTGTCGTTTCAAATGTCGTGCTGACTCCTGTAGTATTTCTAGCTTGAAATTGTGAGAGCACCTCACAGGGACATTTACTGAGCTGGAATGTGTCCAAGTAGATTTGGCACAGTTATATACCCACCTCCAACATCATCAGTTAATCCTTTACCTCCACGTTGCACATCACTGCCCTTTCTGTAAGCTGAGATAATGCATTTCTCTTTGCACCATGCTTAATTTTAAGTTCTAACTTATCTTCTCTGCAAAGTGATCGAGTTTTTTTGACTTGTGTTTTATCATACAATGGTTTGGTTTGGGTTTTTTTTCCAGAAATTGAATTCAGTAGTTCGTTTGGCAATTCTTTTTATCCTTTTGTGTCTTGATCTTTGAAAATTTCATTCTTTGTAATTAGTTCTGTTTTCTACTCTTTATAAACTGTTCAAGGAGACTTAAATTTCCTTTTATAGATGGGCTATCATTCAGTTATATCTAAAAGCCTTCACTTCAATCTTTTCCTCATGGTTTGGAGCTGTTTTATCTAGCTGATGTATAGTGTCTAAATTTCTCTATTTTTTGTTTTTAGAAATTAGAACATTAATTACAGTTCTGCATTTATTCACCCTTCTATTTTAAGTAAAACTAATACCTAAGTATGAAAGCAATATTTTATGGATAGTTTCTCTGTAATGTCCTCCTTATTTATAAAAAAAAAAGTTTACAATATCATCAGTGTCTGTTGGTTTAGTGATTATTTACTGAAGAGACATTGACTACCATTTGCAGATTATCTGAACCTTACTGTTCATAGCATGCATTTTAGTGCTCTCTTCATACTTTCACTGTTCGTTGTAACATTAACATTTACAGCTACCTCAATACCTTTACCTTTATTGCTCCCTGGCATGGACAGAGCAGATTTTCGATAGCTATGCTTCAGTTCTGCCGAATATTTCACCAACTTTATGGTTTCACTACAGACAAGATGACTCAGTAGCCTTCATTTTGCTGTAATAACGTGTAAATGACAAGTGTAGGAAAGATAGTGGGATCGATGTGCGTAGTAAGGCTGATCTTTACTATGTTTAGTATTTCTAAATTTTATTTCTCTATCTGAAAATGTATGCAGTCTCCTAGTTGTCCTCTTTATTTTACATTAGCATGTCATTCTTTTGCTACATTTTTGTCTGAAAATAAAAGAAAATAATCTTCCTCATGAAAGCTTTTCTACTATTAGAACTTTCATGGACTAGTTAAGGATGTTCTTTCTTTTTAACAGAAACTTTACTTTAAAACCATGTATGTGTTAGTTTAACCTTGGTNCAGTCTCCTAGCTGTCCTCTTTATTTTACATTAGCATGTCATTCTTTTGCTACATTTTTGTCTGAAAATAAAAGAAAATAATCTTCCTCATGAAAGCTTTTCTACTATTAGAACTTTCATGGACTAGTTAAGGATGTTCTTTCTTTTTAACAGAAACTTTACTTTAAAACCATGTATGTGTTAGTTTAACCTTGGTACATATGCTTAGCTGGAGGCTAAGAAAAGAAAGGTTCACTATTAAATGACTCTTATTAATCAGCTTTAAATCTGATGAATAATACCTTACAACCTCTTTGACATATGGTAGGGTCTGCAGCAAGTTTGGCATAATGGTTTCACTTAATAAACACCTGATTAGCATTGTCTAACAGATTTGGATTGTATGAAAACAGTAAAACGGCCACATTCTGTCTAGTTAATTCCTCATTAACAGCCTTATATTCACTGTGTTTGACAGACTGTATACCAGCTTTGACACAAGGTGACCTCTTGTGAGGCCCGTTCATCACCTTCAGTCTGTCATAAATGGAGTCAGTATAAATGTCAGTACGAATGTGCCATCACCAGAGATTTTTGAGAATTAGAATCCATCTGGTATCATAAAGGTTATTTTTTCAACCTTATCATTACAGACATGATGAAATTATATCGAGTAACACGTAAAAATATAAGGAGATAAAGCCACAATAAAATGTCTGGGTGGAGAATTTTATTTAATAGATGTTGTAAAAGATTAAAGTTTCCAGTATGAAATTCATTTCAGAAAGTAGAGAAAACATATTGTAGCTTATAAACGCATTTTTCTTGAATTTTAAACAAATATGAAAATATTTATTCAGTTAAACTACTATAATTTTGATAAATGCATTTATAAAATATATTCCTTTTTTTCTTTGAACAGTGATTACAATTTGACAGTTCATTTTATTTCCTCACAGTGGGGATTATGCAGGAGCTAATCACATCCAGTCCTGGTATACGGACAAGAGGACAACTTTAACTGAAATGAGTGGACAATCTGACCTAATAAAGCTGTTCTCCAATATGAACTCATCCTAACTTATTCCCTCATGTGTACTCAAACTAACAAAGCATAATGTGATACCAGGGAGTGCAGTGGCCACAGAATATTAGAGTCATCACTACATGGCAAGCATTACATTTACAAGGTAGGAGATATCCCCTGCAGATCTTCTACTGACTGAAAGTCCTGTGAATTTCGTGAATGAGAAAATCTTACCGCAGTACTAACATTTTTCATTAAAAATCTGATTAAAAATCCTGTCATCCTTGATAAGTTATTTCTAAGTTAAACATAACTGTTTATGGGAATGTGATGATATCATATCAATTTACCTCTTTCTGATAGAAAGCTGAATGTTTGTTTCTTGAAAGGTGATATTACATTTTAATAATTTGCAGAATATTATGTTTATTGTAATAAAAATATTACACTGAGGTTGCTATTGTAAGTGTTATTATTATACAAGTAGGTAAAATAAAATACAGAGAACAACAGTATTTGCCTAGCGTACAGAACAAATTTGGAATTTCAATTACAATACTCCAGCTCAGAATTCAGGTGAAGATTTCCCTCCTTTCATAAAGGAGGGTAAGCTAAAGATAATACAGTGTCTCAGGTAGGTACTGGGCTGGCAGTCAGGACTTTTACATTTTATTACCAGTTCTGCTGCTAATTCTTAAGTGACCTACATGCACTAGACTTGCAATTCTCTTCCCTTGATCTCTCAGCCATAACCAGAAGACTGAGGCTAACTAGCATTGCCACTAAACATCAGCAAGTATTTTCAAAGTCATAGCTGATGAGAAACATACTTCAGGATTTTGATTTTAAAGGCGACATGCTATGATTGGGATAATTTATCTTTAAAATCATTGGATAAATCCTTTACTGGATTCAGAAAATTCTGGTAGTAGTCCTGATAGTTGCTTTGGATGTTTGTGCCCCTCTCTCAAATGAGAAGTAAAAATGTAGTCACAATTCCTTTGGATTATCAAGACACTTTAGAAAGCCTATCTGAACTTCAATATATCCTCTTGTCTCAGAAAGTAATGATTCTGTTGCCATATATTTGATAACTTAGATATCCACTTAACTGTTCTTTTCGAGTCACTTGTATGGGATCAAATGGTGTCATTTAGAAGTCATAAAGGCTCAGTCACCATCAATTCAGATGGCAAAACTGAGAATTATTTATTCTATGTTTGAATCTGACTTGATACTTTCAAATTCAGTATCATGTCATTGATTCATCTTATATTAAGACTGTAGAAACTACCAGTAATGTTTTCTCTGAATTAATATATAAGAGAAGAAATAATCTATAATGTCAATATATCATGTTCCACACAGCTATTTTTGTGAAGCTTTCTAACTCTCTAGGTGAAACTTAGGATCTCCATTTACTTTGTGCCTAATATTACCTCAAGAAATAAAAAAAATCTAGCAATAAGGAAACAGTTCTTCTTGGTTAATATTTCTAAGATTATGTTTAATTTTTATTATGAAGTGTCATGGGCAAATTTACAGGCAAAATGCATTGCTATAGGTAAAGACAAATTTTGAACTCCATAAACTTCAAAACTTATTAAAAAATGTTAGTATGACTTCCTCCAGGCTGTGTATGTTGTGACATGCTCTGGCCTCCTGATTCTCAAGCATCTGGGTCACTCTCCTTTTATAGAATCTTGTGTCTTACTTCTGATATGCATTTCCTGCAGACAAAAAACACTAAAAAGAGGGTAAGGGTCCTACTGTTATGTACTACATCTGCCAGCGTAAAAAGAGAAAGGGGTCAGAATATGTAGCTGGACCCAGGGGCTCAGATGTCCTACTGGATCCACAGGTCGAGACAAAGCCTACATAGAGCAATTGCATTCTCCAATAGTTTGCTTACAGAATTTAATATTGTCACACATTTAGAAAACAGCATATGCAACAACTTAGTCATCTCTAGAACAAAGTGTCAGTGTTATAGGTCTTGTATTTGGAGCATCTCTACAATTATTCTGACTTTGGGCTGTGATCTGTACAGACCTGGTTTTTTTTCGCTTGTACTCTGGCAAAAAAATGGAAACTTTGCAAAACTCATATCATCTTTACTTCTTTCATACCTTAACTATTTGACTGTAGTATGAAAATCTCACAAATAACTTTTCAGCTTTCTCAACTATCTCATCATATCTCCGATGAGCAGTATATTACTTCAGTAAATCCAAAGATCAGAAATACTTCCATGTATCTATTTCATTGCAAACTGATGTAAATTCTATTCCAGATTCCAGCCATCTAAAAAGGAAGAAATCTCTAATGTTAACAAGAGCTGCTGTCAATGTTCAAGAAATGCTAACTGCCAGGTGATGAGGCAAGCATATATTTTATTTTAGATTATTTATTTATCCACATCTTACATGAATGTAATCATTGCCTTGAAACCACCACAAACAATCCCACCCATACATACTTAAATATAGTACAATTGAACAAAGATTATTTTTTCCAATTAACTGTAAATAGTTTTCTATTTAAATAGAAATAGAATATAAATGGAAATACA
>VZSC01004077.1:12111-25492 GCA_013398225.1 Steatornis caripensis
TAGAATATTTTATATTTAAATAGAAAAATAGAATACTTAAATAGAAATAGTCTGCTCTACTGTCTCTCCTGGAAAAATGGAGACATCAAAGAGAGAGAGAAAAAAAGAAAATGCAGTATCTGAATGGGGGATACAATTTAAAAGCCTAAATCAACATTTACTAACTCAAATATTGAGTTCCTCTAAAGTCAATATTGTCATTCCTCCATTAGATATATTCAGACTTCTATCCAAGAAAGTACTCAAATACATGCTACTGTGTCTCACCTTTCTTAAATGTATCTGTAGAAATCTAGAACAGCTATACGTAAACTAAAGTGGGGAAAAAATCCCCAATGCAGGAAATGAAGGTGACCTCCATATTGTCTCTTGAGAATTTCCTTGTGTTCTCTGATGAGGTGCTATGTACGCCAGAAAAAGACCTAGAGATTTAACACATAAGATCATGCTGTCCACATTTGGAGTACACAATTTTAATTCACAACAGTGATTCCTTCAGTCCTGAGGAGCCAAAATATCATCAATAATCTTCAGAAATCCAGCCTAACTGAGACAATGTCAAGAATGGTCACTAAATCCTACTTATCTTTGTCCACATTATTATTTTAATTAATTTGATTGAGATTAATTATCTTAGTAAGGTAGATATTATAGCCCAATATGTATGTCGAGTTTGCACAGCACTTTAGCTTCAAGTCTGTGTTATTTCCTTCTGGTTTGACTATTCATACCAATCCAGAATTGTTGATGATTTCCTGCTGGTAGGTCTAATATGAAAGTCGATACGTACTAAAGTAACAAATCAATTTTTATGGAAGATTTTGGGACAAGAGTTACCTAAGAATAAGCAGTGCTACAANATCCAGAATTGTTGATGATTTCCTGCTGGTAGGTCTAATATGAAAGTCGATACGTACTAAAGTAATGAATCAATTTTTATGGAAGATTTTGGGACAAGAGTTACCTAAGAATAAGCAGTGCTACAACATATAAAATAGGATAAGTTAGCCAATTTGATTCTGGGATACAAATTTAAGTATAGGGTGTTGGCTTGGATGTTTGTTTCTTAATGACGCTTTAATCTCCAAATACAGAGACACAATAATAAGACAGGAAAATAAGCCAATTTATACTGAATCTAATGATTATTCACAGTGCTGACCTTGAAATTATGTATTTACATGTGGGATTTATTACTATTTGGCAATTAATGCAGAATTATTCACAAACTCAAACATAAGTTCCTGAGAATGCTTTATAAAATTCAGAACAAAATGTCATGGAGCACCCAGGCACGTATGCCTTTGGAAGTACTCCTGAAGACAACTTCCCTGCAGAGTACAAAGAAAGTGGCTGTGCCTACAGAAACATTATGGTTGAACACAGCCTTATACTTTAAGCAATTGTTTCTGACAGGTCATGGTAATATAGAAAAGTCACTTGAGGCCTAGGTTCATTTAATCATGTCCAGTTTATACACGTCAGACAAGAAGCTGACCTGTAAAAACCACATTTCAATGGGACTTTGATGATTTCCACCAGTTGAGGACTGGACTCCTGATTTTTAAAGCTGGTTTGTGATTATGTTTAGAAATGACAAATGTTAACTCAGTGGTGTAATTTTAAGGCCAGAGATATGATGCGATCTAAAAAAAAATTATATATTAACGATGTGCTGTTTATTATAATTACTTTGTCATCTATCACAATCAGTGGAATCCAAGGTCCTTTTTAGTACACCATCTTGCTCATAGTAAAGATATAAGTTCACAATAGACTATTCCAGTCATTGTTCAGGTAGAGAGAGATGAAGTAATAGAAACTCTCTCATTGTACTATCAGTGCAGTTGGTAAAAGAAGGTGATTCCACGTTCATTGCCCAGAATTCAAATGTGCTCCAAATGTATATATTCCATTGAAAGTAATTTTCATGGAATGTTATGTTTTTATAAGTTTTCAAGGTAATTCTCCACCATCCCCAAAATTCTAATGAAAAGCCATAAAAAGTTGTTTCCGTAAATTTAGGAATTTTGATGTAGATACATTATTAATATAATATATTATAATATTACTATATGAATATTCAAATGACAGTTTTTTGGTTTAGTCTTACAGTTTCTCAAATGTTTCTATTTCTTCTTCTTGCTAGTGGAAAAGCCTAACTAAAATGCATAACAGAACAAAGCAAACATTAAGTTTAGATTTTGGCCTAGACATCAAAAGTTCAGAAGTTTTTCAATTGTTTTGGAAATAATTTGAGAAATTATATTTTATTTTCATTCTTTCATAGTCTAAATTTTTCATATTCTGCTCATCAATATGAGAAACTACCATCACATTATCATAACTACAAATAATTACATTCACAATTAACTATCACTACAGATGATAATATTTGCGTATCTGATTAAATTATATGTATCTATACTAATAAATCACACAGTTAGCAACATTTTCCCATTTGCACTAACACTGAATTGTCCAGTTGGGTGTGGGAATAGAACCGCTTTTCTGATAGCGGAGGCTATTTAAGTATCTCACAATGGATAAGTGTATAATCTTAAAATTACTTGTTAAGGGCAAATAATACAAAATCTTTACTATGGTGTAAAACTTGCATGAGTGACTGTTAACTGTAAGACAGAAAGGCTTAAATTAACCTTTTTTGTACATTTAAGTTATAAGATTTTCCAACAAAATAGAAGCATAAAGTTGTATATTTTTACAGTTAACAATATGCAGTGTTTAGATAATTTTATCCAGTGTATATGTATTTAAATATTCCTTTTATTTTCATATTTTCTTTCTTAATTTCAAGATAGAGAAGAATAACACAAAGTGAAGTAAAATCTTTGATCCAGATACATTTAACATTTAAATTTATGTTTCTCATGCATTTTGGCTTCGCTGAGATGTAGTTGCTGAATGCAAACACATTACTAAAACGGCAAATACTAATGGTCTGCTGTTTCTTCAATCAAGCATGAATAGAATGGAAATAAAGTATTAACAAATACTGATGTGAACAAGAACACCGATATGAACAAGAACACTTTTTTTTAGCATTCCTGTTAAAAACAAAGAAGTATGAAAGTTATTCACATACGTACATAAAATCATTTTTCCACCTTGACATTCCTTTGCATCAACTATTTTCATATAATTAGTGTATGTAATTCAATTTATTTCCACTCATTGCAGATTAGCCAAGGTACAAGCCTCTTGCACAAGTCTAGCTTCTTCTTTTACATATCCACAGGACAATCTTTTATGTGTTTTGAGTATGGATCTTGCTTTTTGATTTACATTGGTGGGGTTTTTTTGTTTCTCAGTCATTGATTATTTCAAGTTCTTCCTCTTGCCAACTTTTCTTTTAAAAGTTCTTCACCACATTATTTAAAGGAGATGTCTTACTAAACATTAAGAATAGTTACTGTTCCAGCACCTATCAAGAACACTTTTAAAAGCATATTTATTTCTTAATTTTTTTTTTGCTTACATCTCAATGTTCTGTGGAAATGGAAAGTCAAATGGTTTCTAAAATGTACAATGTTTTAAGTAAAAGGTAATTGTTCTAATGTTAATGTCAACAAAAGAATAAAACCCATTAATCTAGTGCTTAAAGAAAATATGGATAGCTAGTTTTACAAAATTTATGTCTTGTCAGTCTTTAATTCCTGGAAGTAATTTACAGTGCAGAAATCAGTTTTGAAAGTGTTAAAAACTTTTTGTATTTTCAGTTTCCACACAATGTCTTTATCATTGATTCATCACTTTTGCTACAATTTACAGAATAAAACATGAAATATAGTCAACATTTAATAAAAATAGAACTCAAGTTCTTACTGAGGTGATATCTTTTTTTTTCCATGAAGTCCATAGCCATCCATCTTGAACCCAAAGCATGTAGGAAGACATAGGTAGAAGTATATTAAATCTGACAAATGACCTCCCATGTGCAAAAGAGGAAATAAAGATTCATTCTCCGTGTTTGTGAGATCATTTTGATGAAGAGAAGGCTAATTGAGGATGACATATATTCTAAATCTAATTCAAATCAGCATTTTTACATGAAGACTCATCACATTTCCAATGGTACGCTACCATAAAACAGCTTAGTAAAGACATTCTGAATTTGATTCTGGAAATTTTTTTAAATACTTCATCAAAAGTGACATTTTTAGTGGTAATGAGTTTCCAATCTTAGTATTAGTACAAACAAGATACCTGTGGTATTTCACATCTCTTATAAAAAGAAGCATTTCTTCTTGTTATAATTAAGTTTCACGTTTCAAAGAAAATTACAACTAATTTGTGATTATGTTTAGAAAATATGTGGGAAAAGTACAAATACAGGATTTCCTCCTTTAAAAGCAAGTCACCTTGAAATCATTATAATGTTACATTATAGACTTTTACTCTAACATTCACAAAGTAATATTTAAGAACCAATACTACTATTTCTTTAAGAATGAGAAATAATAATAAGTCCTGCTTCTTCTCAACTTAAATGGTAAAAATTCTTCTTTGAGAACATTAACTTAACACTTACTTAATAGTTTTTCTTCATCAGAAGACTCACATCATCTTTCTTACACTATTAATTTTCCTTTGTTAATACCACAGATTACAGCTTGTGGATGTAATATATACTATGAAAAATCATGACCATTTCTCACAGAAACATGAAACTGCATTTTGAAGACAAGTATGAAATTATGATTAAAACTCTGTAACTTTGTGCAGTGAGTGGGCAGGACAGAACATTTAGGAGATTTGCTATCTTAATGCATGGGTAATACTTCTCAATTGTTCTAATTAAATTTACATGCAAGCATTTTTATGCAAGGAATGATGGTGTAAAGATAGCTGATAATAAGATATATTTATTTATAATACTTAGTATCCACTCATGCAATGATCATTCAGCCTTCTCTCCATCATGAAAAAAATAAAATAACCTCATGTTTCTCTAGCATAGCACTGCTTTAGAGGTAGCTGATATCGAAACATGGAAATTTTATTATACTACTTGTGGAATCCATTTCCTTGAAAATTCTAGCACTTTAAAACTGCACCATAAAATTTGGGAAATTTACCATTCACACTTTGACAATGAAGCAGACAATAGTAGTCAGAAGCTCTGGCTTACCATTTCAAACACTGGACAGCACCACAGAAAAAGTACTACTTAACTATTAAAGGAAGATCACTTTTCATGGAATGGACTCTTTAACATTATGAGAGTTATATGTGACTGTATCCTTACCAAAACTACTCTGAAAAAAAAAAAATCAAAATAGGAGTGGGACAGACAAAACAAAACAAAAAACAGGCGATTATGCTTACATTTTGCCAGCTGTGGATGATGGCTCTAATGGGGCTGTTGCCCTGAAAAGGGGCTACGAGCCTTAGTGAAGGAGGAATCTCCTCAAGCAAGGACTTGGGAAGACTCCTGGAAGAAGGAAGGGTAGTGACATATGGTGTCATAGGTTTGCTTATGAAAAGATTATTTCCATCTAGTGAGTGCTTAGTAACTGCTGTGAAATATTACTTTTACTTTGGAATCCCAATTCTAGATATGTTATATTCCATAGAAAACGTGAAGATTGGAGACGATGCTTTGGGGACTGTAAATAGTTTTATTTTCTTCTTCATCTGTATTTGTGGTCATTCCTTATGCAGAGGCACTCTTAAAAAATTAAACAAAAAATTAAAATGAGCCTTTATTTCCTGAAAAGGGAAACAGAGTACGGATCTATGTAAGTCAGATATGCATGTCTAAAAATACCAAGATCTTTTTCCATAAATGGACATTAGTATTTGCTTAAAAATCATGTTACTTGACTCCTGGATCTCATCCTGGCTTAGCCTCTTCAGTGTGCTTCCACTCATGCTGAACAAATTAAATGGAAAGAAATACCATTCAAAGCATATTCACCTAACGTCAGAAAGAAATTTCAAATTACACCAAGGTAGTTTACTTGTGTAGGTATTTTCCTGCATAATTTCTTACAACTTCGGTCAACTTCCGAATCCATTAATAGCAACTTTGGATAAAGCAGAGCAAAAGCACCACTGTAGCATAGAACTCAGGCTCTGTTGCTTGTAATGATTGTGTTCTTTTAAGGCTTCATTTAATCTTGACAGAAACAATTATGTGGAATAGTTACATCAAAAGGCAGGTAGTATGCAGTGTTCAGTTCGGAAAGTAAAGAGCATTGTTTAACTGCTACTTAGAACATTACTGGTATTGGATAAAAGCTTATACCAACAGGCATAAATATTATATTTTTGTAATTTATTATTTAATTAAGATATCATAGTAAACACAGCTTAACTAACCAATATACAGCAACAACTCCAAAGCTAGGAGGTTCTTCAGATTAAGATAATCACCTACATAATGAAGAGATTCCCAGTTACTTTCAGTCAGGCTAATTGTTCTTGTATAGGATTCTAGTATCATAATCACAATAAAAAAGAACACAAATGTATAAACTAGCTGATTTTATAATCTAGAGCTTCCATATAATGAAAAAATATGTATTTTTACCTGTAGAAAAATAATTGCTTTAATACAATAAAAAAATAACATCTATATGTCCAAGTATATTAGAGAAATAGGTCAGTTTGGAATTAAAAAAAAAAAAGAAGAAAAATTGCTCAATCTACCAGTTTATTTTCATCTAATATTATTCCACAATTTTTCACGTCCTTTAGTTTTAACAATTGTAGGTAGAATCATTGAAATGTTAAAACAAAGAACCTTCCTAAAAATAATGCTAGTGGTTAATTTGCCTCTTTTGAATTGAACAAAGAATCAAAGAGGGAAGCCCTGCTTACATTCACTTGAACTAAATATTAGCAACCATATTCTATTTTAATGAAAGCAAGAACAATTCCATTTAATCTGACTTAGTGGGAGTTGTGTCAGTACAAGAAATAATTCCATACCTCCTACACAATATCACTCAAAGTATACAAAGGAGTCAGGGATTGTACAGAAGAGGAAATATTAACTGCTTTTTTATTTTTATCTATAAGACAGAAAAATGGAAATCTCAATTATTAAATTGATTTTTTTTCCTTAATAATATTCCAATAGATTTACATGTTGCATGTAGGTTCTTGGTAGAATGTTGAAACCTGTGGAAAAAAAAAAAAGTGTTAAAAGAATTGATAAAAATCAAAAAGATTTTTAAAATACTAAGTAAAATTTTGTGGCTTTACTAGAGCCATCTGTGAAATCAAGATAATTAGTGTCTATTTTTTGCTGATGTCTCAGTTTGAAAGATGATTTCTTGCTATTCAAGTGGTCTGTTTGCCAAAGCACTAGTTTCTAGGTTGGAAAGTACAATATTTAAGTTACATTTTCTCACTACAGAACATCTGTTTCCTATACAAAAAGAAAAATATTCCTTGCCATTTCCCAGTAAAGCCCTTTCCACTGTAATTTTTTCCTATGCTAAAGTCCTTTTTTGACATGTGTCATCATTAATCATTAGTTATTAACTAGCTTTCCTCTTCCCTGTCTGGCAACAAGAAAAGAACTTCAGAAATTAATATTCTTTACTTATCTACACAGCCACATTTCTGATTTTTCATAGGCATTTTAAAAGCTGAGTATCCAGAAAAGGTATAAGGGTGGTTTATTCTTCCATTGGGCAAAACTTAATGACAATCAAGTTTGGCAGGAGTTGGAGGTACAGCTCTGATTCTTGAAGCCATCCAAAGGAGTACTGCTTTAACTCATCGAGTCTCATAGTTAGCTGTGTGAGGAATAACATACCTTACAGCACTCCCTCTGTGCCTAGTGTGGAGCAAATTTAGTCAAATTTCACCTTCAGTGAAATCTTAGATGAATTATTTAGAATTTAACCACATCTAGCCTATTATTTTCACACTTTTCTTAGTTTCTATCTTCCAATATTTTCAGCTTTTTCTTTCCTTTTATCCTGGTTTAACACCAATGCAGTACTCCATCCCATACACATCATGCTCAGAATAAAGGTGAGAGATCAGAAGGGTCACTCCCTCTCCCTTTACAGCCAGGGCACTAATGGGCTCTAACGGCCCTAAGCAGCCTCACCTGGTGCTTCCGCCCGCACCCATGGCCCAGGAGACTATTTAAGCCCAGTATAGGGCTGTTACAAGAGGCTGGTGATGTTGCAGGGTGCTGCTCTCTAACTCTACCCAGCTCCTTGCTTAAGCATCTGAGGAGGAGGACTCTACCCAATTTTTGTGCTTTTGATCCTGAATCCAGCTCCTGCCTATTGTTGAGTGCAGTCTAGGACTTTACTGCGGTGTGCCCCACAGCGTCCGGGTGATGCATTTGTCATTGGTAGTGGTGGGGAGCTTGATATTGGGTTTGTGTGTTTTTTCCCATTATTATAATACACAACTATTGTAGCTTGATTAAAGCTGGTTTTAACCTTTCCAACCCATAAGTCTCTTTCTCTTTCCCCTCCATTTTGGGAAGGGAGGGAGTTAGCAAAGAGTGTCTGTCGTTTGTTTAATAGCCAGCCCAGCTTTAAACAGTGACACCTTTATATTTTGCTACATTCATTTTTCTCATCATCACTGCAAATGGAAATATAGCAACTGAATTTCATTTTTTGAAAAATCTTGTTTTTCTAACACCTAGATGTACAGGGTATCATTTCAATTTTTTTTACCCTTTCCTCCAAACACAGGTTTCACAATCCAAACATACTATGCTTTTTAGAGATGTTCATGATAAAAACAAGTGTTGAATGATTTGAAAGTAATACTGCACAGTCAATCTCAATGTCAATGATTTGTTAACATGAATACATCTGATGCCACTTAATTAAACATTTTACCTGTTGTTACAGTTCATTCGATGTATTATTCTAAAATAATTAAATTGGTTTACACTCTGACATCTCACTGAATTACACAAATTCCTTTCTTCTTTATTGGAGGAAAAATGGACCATTGATAAGCACTGGACATGATTTGCAAGATCAAATTTATAAGATCAATTTCCCTTGACGTGTGTTTCTAATAATAATTCATCATAGAAGATCCTGAGTTGGAAGTAATGCATGAGGATCAAGTCCAACTCCTGTCTCCACACAGGGCAACCTGAGTTAAACCATATCTCTAACTGCGCTGTCCAAATATTTCTTGAACATCGACAGAATTGGGGCCATGACTGTTTTGCTGAGGAGCTTGTTCCAGTGCTTGACCACACTCTCGGGTAAAAACTTTTTCCTAATGCTCAACCTGAACTTCCCCTGACACAGCTTTAATCCATATCTTTGTGTCCTGTCACTGGACACCAGAGAGAAGAGATCAGCACCTCTCTCCCCTTCATGCGGAAGTTGTAGGCAGCAATGAGGTCATCCCTCAGTCTCCTCTAAGCTGAACAAACGTGTTTTCCTCAGTTGTGCCTCATTAGTCATGCCCTCTAGTCCTTTCACCATCTTTGTCCTCTTTTGGACAAGTTCTAATATTTTTATATCCTTCTTATGTTGTGGATCCCAAAACTGTACACAGAACTCAAAGTGAGGCCAACCAGTGCTGAGTATAATGGGATAATTACTACTTTTGACTGGCTGGCTATGCTGTATTTGATGCACTGTAGGATACGGTTGGGCCTTTTGGCCTCCAGGACGCATTGTTGACTCATATTGAGCTTATGATCAACCAAAATGCCCAGTTCCCTTTCTACAGGGCTGCACTCCAGCATCTTGCCCCACAGTCTACGTGTGCATCCAGGACTATACCATCCCAGGTGCAGAATCTGGTAGTTGCTCTTGTTTAATGACTATGTATACATGTTTATTACACGTATACAGAATACACATACAGCATATTGTAACTTATCTCTGAATATACCTAGATAGTTTGTTTTGAAGATGAGAAGGAAGAAATTAAATTTTGTCATCAGTAAAACTGCAACACAAATGCATACAGGAAAGGACCTGGAATTCTTTATGAATTAAGCTGGAACTTTCCAGTATAGATGTTTTCTGATAGATATTTTTAAGGAAAGCTTTTGTTTTCTGTATTCTAAAAACTGTAAAATGTAGTTCCACTAATCTTTATCTAAAACATGATAACAATAATAGTAAATAATAATGTAACAAGGATATTTATTTTCAGTTGGACAGCATGAGGCACCGAATGGTTATATGAAAAACTTAAGAATTAAGTATGTCCTTGAAACTTTCATCCATTAGTGTACCTTTTTTTGAGAACTATATTCTTATTTCAAATAATTAGAAAAAGATTCAAATATGCCGATAGTAAAGACTACAAAACATAGGAAACAAAATTCATAATGAAGTGTTTGCCCAGCAGCACAGTCCCTTTTTGTCACCTGCAATCTAACAGAGCTGTTTTGAATCAAAAATAAATATTGTTCATACTTCAAATGTATTTTTTTTGTGTGTGTATCATGTTCCTCATTTCACCCACATATTCTCCACCTACATGTCTGTCAGCCTGCTCCAGGCAGCATTAAACCATAGGTCTTTTTTTAAATTGAACTCACAAACACATAATTGTATTTTAATGTGATGCCTCACACAACATAAAAAAAAAGGTTACAACTAGTTCCTCCCATGCAGAGTGAAACAATATGAAGGAAATGGATTGCAGCAGTATAGAAGTGTTGCGATAGTTCAGATGTATATGTTTCCAGCAGTAAGATCTTTGACTCCCTACAGTTGTTACACAACGTCAGAGCATTTAATGTCTTTCATCATTTTCTCATAGCTTTCGGTTTCATTACCCTCTCTCCACTTGTGTTTGGTAATTTTCCCATTAAACACTGCAGTGAGCAAGTTCGTTGCACTTTTTCCGCAGTCTTGCTTCTCTTACTTTTTTATTACCATTTTCAAGAAAGTGGACAAAAGACCAAAAAGAAAAATCAAAGAATTTTAGACTGTCTAAAGTGTTAAATAATACCACCATTTTACAGATGGGCTTTGAATTGTAGGAATAGCATTAATGAATACATGCTTCTATTTTGTTTTTTTCTTTTTAAATTACTAGATCATGTTTACCTGACATCTTCTGACAAAAAATAGTTTTAAGTTCTATCTGTTTACACAAGGCTAGGAATATATTAAGAAGACCTGCAATACTGGGGAAAAAATTACTTACTTTCAAATATTAACAGCAGAATATTTTATTTAAATAAATTGCAACAAGAGATACATTTGACCATACCTATTTTAATTTTCAAAACCACTCAATTTTTAAATTCCTTGTAATGCTTTCTTGAAAAACAGAACTTAATATAGCACACTACAACTGTATATATATACTAAACTACTGAAATACTATGTTCATCCTGTTTTGAACAAGACTGATCTTTTTTTAAGCTACTGCTTTTCTAACTACAATTTTATTGTAACTATTTATATCACAGTGGCATTGAAAATGTGCTATTCAATGTGTAAACAATTAAATATTCACTTATTTAATAACATATTCTGCCACCATTACATGTGCAGGCCAGATCAATGGCAGGATATAGTTTCACAGTACTATGGGGAATTATGTTACAGTATGCAAAGTGCTAATTTCCTAACATTGTAATTAAAGTTTCTGAGTGACAAACTTTGGAAATTAGATGTAAGTCTCCAGTGTTTAAGAATGTCTGAATCATTTGCCATCATGCTTGAGTACCTTTTCTCCTCAAAATATTCACTAAACTGACTTGGGGGGTAAGGGAGGGAAGAAAATTACTTGTTTGTATTTCTTGGCTTTTCCTTTGGACTTAGAATTACCTACATCACATGCCACAACAGCAATAAATTTGCGGCCACCTCCTGTGAATACTATTGAAGGTACAAAATCTACATGTGTTTTATAGACAGGAAGAACTGAGGAAGATTGCTATGAGAACAGAAGTAATTTTTGACACTTTTTACCCTAACATTATGATGAAAATCCTGCCAGCTACATTGCGCCTAAGACTCGTAAGGATTTTGGAATTTTAAGGATGAATCTGAAATGTCCTGAAAATGAGTTTACTTATCTGGTTCAAACAGTTTCCAGTGTGATGGAGAATTGGAGATTCCAGATTTTCTTTTTTCTTTTTTATTTCAGATTCATAAGAACTAATAATATGTGATACCAGAATTTTGTCACAACCAGATTCACAAATGATAATTCAAATAATGTTCAAGGTCTCCCTATATAAATTGGTGACTGTCAGAGAAACATTACTTGCATGCCAATCAACTAGGTCAGTTTTCTGATAGCTAGGACATTCAGTGTGCTGCCTAGGAAAAGAAATACTTTGTATTAGTACTTTTTATTCATGTAGGAAGTAAATTATCTTTACACACTTCTGTTGTCAGCGACATCAAAAGCATTCATATCCTGGAATGAAAATATGGCCTATAATTTCTGCACTAGTATTGCAAGGAAGAATTATTATTGCTATTACAGAGTTCTTCCACGTATTAAAAGGGGGTCAGAATCTCTAATATCTATTTACAGATAGCAAAATTTATATCTGACTTGTAATGTTTTATAAGGTGTAGAGGAAGAGCTTCAGCAGCTGAACATCCCCATATGGTGACACTGGCCAGGGTCCTCTTACTTATGAGGCTATTATGTCTCTTTTGTACAGTCCTAACAAATCTGAAACTCTCTTCTATTTTAACAGTGCCTTAGACTCCAGTATATAATATACATGTTGCAGTAAAAAGCTCTCTTAGGGAACTGAATTACTAAAAAGAGACGTGCTCATTCTCCAGGAACCGGTAATCCAGAACCTTGCTTGGAACTGATGATAACAAAGTTCAAGATTTCAATTCTATTTCTGTAAAGCAAAAATTTTACTCTTCTTTTCCTAAATATTTTTCTTAAATAGTTACTTTATGTTAGGAACAAAGACTATCCTGATACAAGAAATTATTTTCCACCTTTTACTTGATTTGGAGAATTCTGTATTTTCTAAATATAGAACTTTAAAAGATGCTGTTAAATCTTAAAAGGGGTAGGGAAATTATAGAATCATAGAATGGTAGGGGTTGGAAGGGACCTCTAGAGATCATCTAGTCCAACCCCCTGCTAAAGCAGGTTAGCCTAGAGCAGGTTGCACAGGAATGCATCCAGGCAGGTTTTGAATATCTCCAGAGAAGGAGATTCCACCACCTCTCTGGGCAGCCTGTTCCAGTGCTCTGTTACCCTCACAGTAAAGAAGTTCCTCCTCATGTTCAGGTGGAACTTCCTGTGTTCCAGTTTGTGCCCATTGCCCCTTGTCCTGTCGCTGGGCACCACTGAGAAGAGTCTGACCCCGTCCTCTTGACATCCACCCTTTAGATATTTGTGAGCATTGATCAGATCTCCTCTCAGCCTTCTCTTTTCCAGGCTGAACAGACCCAGCTCT
>VZSC01004077.1:28499-45885 GCA_013398225.1 Steatornis caripensis
GATCCACTGTAATCATGCTCATCCTTGGGGTGGTTGGCCTTCTGCTTCTCATTTTGGTAGGCAGGTAAGAAGCCTTTGTCGCTGCCCTGATTGTCCTTGCTTATTCCCCAGTCAATTTCAATGGCATGAGTATTGCCATTTTGGACCCCACCCCCCGAGTCATTCAGTTTAAAGCCCGCCTCACCAGGTTGGCCAGCCTGTTGCCAAAGATCCCTTTGCCCTTTCTAGACAGGAAATGGTTTCTTTACTGCTCTGTTCTTTTTTATGTCTGTTGTGTGAAGGAAGGAACTGAGAATACTGAATAAGGTGCATACTTACAAGAGACATTTCAATTTCCAGTCTAAAAATTAAGTACATATAACCAGATGGACTTTCATCTTATTCTAACGTAAGTCAGTGTACTGCCACCCAGAAGTGCTTATAAGACATATCAGAATAACTAAATGCCTATCTTGGGGCAGATAACCCTACAGTTTGTGTTGGAAAGGAATATTTGAATAAATTCCATCTAGCTCACTAATGTTTCATCTAGTTTCTCTCTCTTCTGTTCCTAATTTATCTCTCAGCTTCAACTACTAACCACTCGTTTGTCTGATTTCAACTTAGAACAGTTATTCTTAGGTTATATTTACTTTGAAATATTTTGTTTTTGAAGAAGCTGTTGATTACTCAAAGCTTTTTCAATGCTTCTGAAGAAGGTCTTGTGTACCCTAAATTTGTTCAAGCTTCTATATCTGCTACTTCAAAAACATTGGCTATCTCTACAAAACCTTGCTTCACTTGATATAATGCACAATGTGGTAGGAATATAAAGAAGTATGAATGGTCATACTAATTCATCTATCCAGCCTAGCATCTTGTTTCTAACAGTACCCAAAAGGAAAACTAAGGAGTAGTAAAGAGGAAAAACAGATTAAAATTTCTAATACGCCTCTTCCCAAGGAGTAAATCAACACATGCTCAGTCTCTCATTTAATCCTCCTCAGCTTTGGCAGAAAATGAAGCACAAATATTCGAAGGGTTAATTAACATATTTACTTCAGCAGCATGAAAAAAATTTGCCTTTATTTTTGGTCATAAATGTGTCCTAAATTGCGTTGTAAGTTTTCCATAGCCTTAGGACTTTCCAGGAAAAAGTAAGGAAAAACTTTAGACATTTATAATCTTTTTCCTGTTAAAGCTCCAGAACAGCCTCTTCATCTTTTCTTAATCTTTAAAATCTCCTAGTAAGATTAAGTCTGCTTGTTAGTTGAAATAACTCTGGCAGAATGTTTTACCTAAAGACAGTTGTATTGCCTAAGGATTTCTAACATTTTGTTTAGTTTATGGTAAGCGTTCCGTAAATTTAATTTCTCAGTGTACTTTTATCTGTTGTGAAGTTTTTGTCTTTCACATACTTTAGTGCCAATTTAGCAGACCTTCACTGTGAGAATTAGTTCTGGATTTCCTAAGAGAAAACTCAAATATTTTCTCATAACACTAAGTTATACGAGGTTGGAATTTTTAGTTATAGTTCTTTGTTAAGTTTCATGTAGTAGAATTGCACTGAGGTAAAAAGATATGTTAAGTTACAAAACAGCAATAGTTTTTCATTTAAAAGGCCTTCCTGTTTCATTACTTTTTACTCTTCTATGGATCTACAGAAGACTGGAAATGAAGTTGTAGGAATTGAGGGCTAACTTTATGGATCATATATTTAGGGTCTTACCATATTTCCACAAGGACCATCTGTAGGGAGGAAAAAACCCCCAGTAAACCAAAACCATATAAGCTGTAGAACAGAAGACATATATTCTACATTAAACAGTGGTTTTCACAAGAAGAATTTTCATTTTTCATTAAAGGCTCTTATTTTGAACTTTTAGAAGTTTATGAATGTGTTTTGTATGTTGCCATCCAGTGTTTTGCCATTACATCACCTGAAATGCACAGTCAGGTGATGTGAAACATATTTAGCACTACATTCATTTTCAAACATGTAATAGTGTAAATATGCATTGTTATACAGGATTAAGCAGTTGATACTTCTAATTTGGTATAAACTGATGAATTATTTTAAACACTACCTAAGTAAAAACTAATAGAAATTTATGTTCTTTCTGGTTATTTTTGTTTTATTTTTCATAAGGAATATGCAATGATTGTTAATTTGAACTTTGAAATAAACACAGGTTGTCTTATGCGTTATTTAAAAGAGAGAAATGCTGTTCATATTCCTCAGGCAGATATCTTGAATATAATCTTTCCATCCTTATCAATGTTTGCGCCACCTGTACACAAATACAGAGCGTGTACTTTGGGTTACATATTCTAAACATGCATTTTAGGTTACATTTTTAAATAATGACAAATAAATAAAAAATATAGTTGTATTGAGTAACAAAAGTGTAATTAATTAAAAAGAAAATACAGTCATGAATGAATAAAAATTAAAATTATAATTTTTTCTTAATTCTTTCTATATTTTTCCATTGCCTTCGAGTTTTCTGATTTCAGGACTTGTCTTGACTCTTTTCAAATCATCGTCTAGATGAATTTAATTCTTCAAGAAGAGTAACCCTAAGAAAAAGACCACCAATACATCCTGCCCTTTCACAGAAAATAATATCAAATTTCTCCTTTTTTTGAATACACTACCAAAAGAATTTTTAATTATTTTTATATTGAATCACATCTAGAATGCCAAAGAGTTTGCTGTGATCTTGCTGTGGCTCAAAGCCTTGCTGCTGCAGCAGCTGCACTTCAGAGACAGATTTTTGGCTGGTTTTCATTTGTCCTAAATTTGTAAATCTCCAATTAAGCATGAGCATGTAAGCTGTTTTTGCTTATAGCTTCTTTCCATACAACTGCATGTAGAATAATGAATGCAGTTCATCTTTTTGCTAGGATAGACGTTCATAATAGGAACAGACGAAAAAAGACCCTACAAGTCTCTGTAAGTTGTGTACGAGAAAAAGATAATTCAGTCATACAAAAACATGTAAAGATAGTGAGAAGAATTCCATTCTTGCTGCTTCAGTGGACAGGCCTATAGAAAATAAAGGCTGTCTGAAACAAATTATTTTGATTTGGATGGTTTAGATAGGGTAGTTTCCTGGGTGACATGGCACAGATAATTGAAGGAGTACCACATCTATTTAAAGGTAAGGATTTTTGTCTGGAGTACTGATTTTTCTGCTTTGTACATTATATCAAACGAATATATAAACAGAATTTACAATAGCTCAGGACTGAATTTAGGACGAAGCCAGCAACTAATATACAGAGAAATAATAAAGACAAGTTGTATGCTTTGGGAAGAAAAGTAAGATCAATGACACTCTCCATTGCAGAGAATGACAATTAAGATAAATCATATGCTATGCTATTTAGCATATTTTCAACAAAATATATTGTACACAAATTTACATACAGTTTTTTTTCCCTCTTTGACAGTTTGTGACTGAGTGCTTTGTGAAACCACAAACACTGTTGGCACAAATTCTCTGAATGTCCCCTGGGTTATTTTTAGTTTTTTATCACATTGCTACTAAAGCACTCACCAAGTGCTGAATATGTAACTTGTTTCTAATTAGATACCCTCTGTTTGCAAAATCTGTGACAAAAAAAAAAGAAGTGTTTTTCTAAATCTAATCTGGATAAAGGCAACTCATTATGAGTAGCATGTGATATGTCTAAAGGTTCTATCAAACAAAAGGAGGTGTTTTCATGCATTCCCCTGGAGCCCTGCTACCCTGATGGTAATTTTAAATTTGAAATATATTATCATTTAAAGAGCCTGAAAGTTGTAAAGAATTAATTCTCTACTAAAGTCAACAAATAATTATGAGTGCAGGATTAGATTGATAGATTAGTGGCATAGTAAATTAAAAGTAAAACAGGAAGGGATATATTAAATCAATCTAGCTACTTTGAAATTCTTTATTAATACTCTATTTGGGGATTTTAAAAGGCTGATACTGATGACAGCCACAGTGTCTGTGGGGACCCAAGTTTAAGAGATTTAAAAATACAGCTTTTTTCCTTTTTTTTTTTGTTATATATATATGTATGCTGACTAGCCTTTGAGTGCTATGAGTGTGCCTTCATTAGCTTTTCGCTTTTGATCAGGAGTGCACTTCTGACGAGAATCTTACACTTACAGGTCTGGTTCAAACCACAATATAGTATAACTATACATGATTCACTTTCTTTTGGGTGAAAGTAAACCGAGAGTTGCACACTTATAAACTCACCTAATGCAATCCAAATACTAGTAGGTATTCAGTCTGCAGGACTATTCTAGAGCTAATTGGAAGCAAACATCCCAAGATGTGTACAGCATGAATGCCAGGTCCTCAGCATCCTCTATTTTACTTAGTGATACATTCTCGTTGTGCCACACTGCTAGCTAATTAGACATAATTTACATTCCTGGCACAAGTGGGGAACTCAGGATGAATCCAGGCCCCTACTCCTGGGTGCTGATGACCTCTGTTCTCCTTATGGCTAAAACAGTACCTCAACTGAGATGCTTTCTTATACATCTCATTTTAGCATTGAAGTGTTACTTAGCGTATCAGAAGCAAAACTACTTGGTATGGAACCATGATTGGCATGGTTGATCAGTATTTCATGCAGATTCACTGACCTCTAATTTCCTTTGCACATTACTGTCGTTGAGTGCATGTGCCCTGCCTCTCCATGTTTTGACTGAAACAATGGGGAAAAAAAACCCAAATACAAATATTCTCACTTTGGCCCCATGTTTTTGGTTTTAGAAGTTGTCAACCCCTGTAAGAACCAAAACTGTATCAATAACTTTGCTTTTTAGGCCACTAGGTTGTTTGGGTTTTTTACTTTCTACGGTATGAATAAGTTGTAGAATTGATAGAGCAGTCTCTCATTCTACTCAGTCAAATATTCATTCCTTTGACATGCTGTTGGCAGCTGCTAAAAGAGACATTATCACTTTGCCCTTTTAGTAGTTCGAGGTAAACTGGAGCTGGAGTATGGTGTGGATTAGCAAAATATGTGGGATGAAATACAGCACTAATCAACAAAAGGCTTTCTTCTAAACTCTTGGATACTAGAAAAAGACTGACAAAGACAGGGTGCGCCTGAAAGAGTTGCTGAACGCTTGAGTGGCAGCTCTCTGTATGACAAGTCTTGGGGGATTGGGTACTTAAATCTTAATTACAAAAAACAATCATCATCAGGTATTAAAACCCTATAGGGAAATTGAAAGACTCAGAGAAGAGAATCCCAATAGTGGAGACCTGCTCTACGCAAATTTAATTGACTCATATTAAACAAATAAAGCTGATAAATTAAAAAAAAAAGTATCTCTAAGAAATTGTTAAGTGATTCTACTGTAGACCAGATGCTGTGAAAAAGAGGGGGGGAGAGGAGATTTTCAACACCAAGAAATTCAGTGGCTGCTAATGAAAAGTCAAATGTCACAGCCGACCAACTTTTTTTAGAACAATCTGTAATGTAGCTGAAAGCAGAAAATCTTTTAGATCACGAAATGTCAAACATTTGAAAAACAGACATTGATAAAATTATATGTTATTTAGGGTTTGTCACGCTTCTACGATGCAAACATGTAATAACAAAACATTTTGAAGAAAACACATTGGTGGAAATGAAAGTGTCTTATAAAATATGAAAGAGTGCTTTCTTGCAGAGGTCTAATAAAATGTATAGGTTATACTGTCATTCCTTGGAATGGAAGAAGAATGGCAGACACTGTCAGTGATGGATTTTGCAGTAGCAGTGAGCAGGAGTGTAAAGCAGGATTCAATTTGGAGGAAATGATTTTCTAGTTAAATAGTGGCCAATTTTAGTTTTTTCAGAAACAATAAGATAGTTCTGTCACACTCAATTCGCTTTATAATTAACAATGGCAGTTTTTTTCTTTCATATTTACTAACCACTTCTGTTATTGTACATGACTGGCCTAGCAGGAAGAATAAAGTTTTTAGGCTATCGACATCAAAAGTTGTGCTTAGAGTATACTTCATTTGTTCTGTACTTTCTTTATTAAGGCTATTGACAACAGTAATAGTCATAGTGAGAAAAACAGAGTTGGCCACTTCTTGAAAGTATTTGAAGAGAAAAATTTTCTAAAGAAATTTCTATAACATGGACAGACACGGCATCACATGCCTCACATGTATCAAGTCATGGTTCAACTGTATGTTTTTTCTAGTGACAAAGGCAGCTTAAGAGACATCTTGAACTGTCCTGGCATTTCTACTATGATTCACAGCTTCAACTGAAGTAACTGTCTGAATGTGATGTGAACTGGACTAGGAATGGTGAAAGTTATAAACAAAAGCAAACCTTCCTTGGGAATCCACTCCTAAAAACTTAATTGAATAGAATTCTGAAGACTATAGGTGTCTGTGTAGAACCAGGAACAAGCATATGATGGTAGAAATCTTGTGTGCTGGCTTTGAAATTAAAAAAAATATAATAGTAAAGTCTGAGATGCTATATTATTATCTTTTTTAAGGCAGTTTAGAAGGACATCAGTCTGTCTCTGAAGATTATTTTTTCTCTTTCCCCAAACAGAAGAAATTTATGTGATAAGCTTAGACTAGATGGCTAACATTTGGACACCTAGAGACAGGAATGATGAATGACTGATGCATGAACTTTGAGATACTTTGTGTTTAATGTCTGCCATGTTTCCTTTAAAATATTGGCTGCTATTGTCTCCCTACTCTTTTATGTAGATCACAGGCTTCAGGAACATGTGACTTCAGTTGTAGGCTCTGTGTATAAAATTCCTTTTAAACTCAGTGGAACTCAAATTGTGGAATCTGTCAGATCAAATCCTCTCTTCTCTGGAAACAGAAAAGTAAAGCATGACTGAATATGGGGTAAGGTACTGTACTATCAGTTGAACAAGATTGCTGTTCTTGTCTCTAACATTTAGCTTGTTTAAAATGGCTATGACACTTATAAATATAATATCATAAAAAAATAAAAAAGCCCTCATGCTTTTCTTGTCTAAAGTAAAATAAACAGTTTTTCACAAGCTGTTCTGTAAATCTATAGATTTTTAAGCCATTCTCACCTCCAGATACCCAAAGGAAAAAGCAACAAAAAGTCAAAGTACTTTACACTAGAAAAAAAATTAATAAATGAAGTTGCTGACATTAGAGGCTGAAAACTACAGTTATTAAAAGGCCACCTACTGACACAAATTCTGTAAATGAGTTTGTCTTTCACTCTTTGGGGCATTTTCAACAACACATACTAACCGTTTACTGAAAATTATAATTAATATGTAATGTATTGTAAAGTATGCTTAGTCAAAGTTTGTAAACAATGGAATAAGTTTTGAAGAACAGATGTACAAATAAAGTCCCATTTCTTTTTTGGTGCACTTTGTTCTCTTTTTTGCAAAATTCAGAGGTAATTCTTGTGTTGCAATAGCTACCTAACATTTTTTCATAGTTATCCTGGTTTGGGACAGGGCAGAACCAATTTTCTTTTGGTAACTTTGCTTTTTGGTTGGGTCTCTTCTGGGAAGCTGCACTCTCTGAAACTGACTGCATGTTTTGCCAGACAGTAGCTGCTTCTGGCAGTGATAGGGCTCGGTGTTTATGGTGAGTGCTGGAACATCAGTGGGAGTGGTGCGCAGAGGGGCTCTTGCTTGTGGTTGTCCCTGTGGAGACCGGGGTTGATTCTTGCTTCTGCTGACTTGCTTGTGTGCCGGAACTGAGGGAGCAGACAGATGGTCATGCCTGCGGCCCTGCGGTGGGGAGGAGTGGGTCAGATGGGTGGCCCAGGGCTGACCAAGCGGGGTATTCCATCCCATACACGTCATGCTCAGTGTAAGGCTGGGGGATCATGAGGGTCTCCTCTTCTTCTATAGCCAGCAGTCAAGGAGGACTCTGTCCCATTCTTCTGCCTTTGATCCCCATCTGTGCATTCCTGAATCCAGCTCCTGCCTGATGCTGAGTACAGTCTGGGACTTTCCTGGGGCGTGACCCGCAGTGTCTGGGTGACGTATTCATCATCGGTGGAGGGGGAGCTCAATATTGGTTTTGTACATATTTGTATATTTGTATATATTTCATTATTATTTTTCCTATTATTATAATACATGATTATTGTGGTTAGATTAAAGCTGTTTTAAGTTTTCCAACCCATATGTCTTTTTCCCTTTTCTCTTTAGACTGGGGCCCTCTCTTTGGGGAGAGAGAGGGTTAACAAAGAGCATCTGTCGTTCATTTAATAGCCAGCCCAGCTTTAAACCGTGACAATAGTATAAGCTTTCCTCATAAGCCTTACCTTAAATACACTTAAGTGAAATTCTTGGAAAATTCATACAGATTTTTGTTAAATAAATCATTATAATTTTTCTCATAAAATCATTAGAGATTGGATAGCCACTTTCGATAGTTAGGATAATGAGTTATTTTCTGCAAAACTTTCTGTTGTGTAAATGAATATGAGTCTGACATGTGGCTGAGGGAAGCCCTTCCATTGCATCTCAGCTCCCCTTGCTTTCCAAACTTCTCAGAGAGGGGTCTAGGTGCAGCTGGATCCAGTCTTAGTCCCAGACTTGGTCAATGGTTTACGTCTGTTATGCTTGTAGTCACTTATTAGAGTCAATGTCTTCCTGTTTCAGAGCCCTGCCAAGGACTTTCTCTGAGACAGTTTCAACAAAGTTGAAAAAAGAGAGGTGATTTATTAAGGCAACATATATAACAAGTCCAGAATTGTTGTTGATGAATCCACTTACTACAAAAAATCAAAGTCAAGTTGATAGTTCAGCTCTTTAGTTAACAATATTTTTCCAGGATAACATCCGACAGAGTCGGAGGCGCAATTCTTAACAAAGAGATCTCCCTGTGTGGAGAAGCGAGAGGTTCAAACCCATCAACCCATTCAGTAGTTTGAATTCTCACCCACCAAGTGTGGATTTCTGAATGTCAGATTTATACTTTTGGTGAGATAGGACTAAGTCATTTATCATGTGTTGATTGGCCCCACTAAGCTTATTGCTTTGTCAGTCAAAGTGGAGGGGAGAAGGAAGAGGAGTTAATACAAAGGTGTGGTAGTTTCCTTATTTACTGACAACATATCAGGCTGTGAGGCTGCTGCCTCACCCCTGGCACCACTCAGTTGATTTAGAGCATCAGACTGCAGATCACCACACCTGTCCTGTTCTCTGTCTGATCAAATTGTTTGACTCTCACCCTTTGTCCAAAGCCGGTGCTTATTAGTACAAGATAAGCATGTATTCCAACTCATAATTACTACATGAACAAGCCTAGTAAATCTTTCACACTGTCCCATAACTTTTAACAATAACAAATATGTATATTTCAAGTGTCATATGTTCTCCATCAGTGCAATGACAGTTCTGTAGTTTTACTAGATGAAAGCTAAGTAAGAATGCATAAATGATACTTCTCTGAAAACCATACAAGCACAGGTTTGTGACTCTACTATGCATTCCTTCCTCTTGCAAGTACTGTCCTGATAAATACTTATAGACATGAATGTCCTCATTGTCTTTTCAAACCACAGTATCTCTATATGCAGCTGATCACACTAAGGATTCTTAATTATCTAATTAAAAATCACCTTACATAATGTAATTCTTTTCTTATGTGATTCACATAAGAAATCATAGAATCATAGAATGGTAGGGGTTGGAAGGGACCTCTAGAGATCATCTAGTCCAACCCCCCTGCTAAAGCAGGTTAGCCTAGAGCAGGTTGCACAGGAATGCATCCAGGCGGGTTTTGAATATCTCCAGAGAAGGAGACTCCACAACCTCTCTGGGCAGCCTGTTCCAGTGCTCTGTTACCCTCACAGTAAAGAAGTTCCTCCTCATGTTCAGGTGGAACTTCCTGTGTTCCAGTTTGTGCCCATTGCCCCTTGTCCTGTCGCTGGGCACCACTGAGAAGAGTCTGACCCCGTCCTCTTGACATCCACCCTTTGGTGGATGGAATGGAAAATCAAAAAAAATGGAAAATCAAAAATTCTGATCTCACTGAGTTAGATTATATGAGCATCCAAGTTGCTCAGAGAACTGTATACTACAGAAATATGCCTAAGTCACCCTATTGTTAGCTTCTTACAGTTTTGCCTGAGCCTGATAAGTGGAGAGGAATAAAAGTCAGAATAGACCATATCTCTTTGGCACTGTTAGCCAGGCTGTATATGGCAACCGCAACCTAGTAATAAAAAACTCTGCTAAGCACTTGATTGACCTCATAGTGCTGCCTCTTTGCTAGTCCTGCTTGATAAAATTTTTGATGGAAATCTTCCATCAAGAAATTCAGTTTCAGTATAATCTAAGTAATCTGCAGGGGGTCATTAATTTAGAGGAATTTTTGCAATGTAAAGTCAAAATATGATGCTTTGATCAAGCCAAAATGCTTCATTTTGACAGTTCCATTTTTATTTATTTCATAATGATGATGCATGTGTACATTATGTTTAATATTATGTTCCTAAAATATAATACTGGTTCTACTACTATAATATTAGAACTTCACTTCAAATATAAAACTGTATGAATTAAAATGATATTGAAAATAAATGCTTAACTCAAACTAAAACAAAAATATTGTTTTGCTTCAGAAAAAAGTATGTTTCTCATTTGAACTAGAAGAAAATTCAAAGAAAATGTTCTTCCAATATCAAATTTTTTTTCACAGAATGGAAATTTGTAGTTTTTGATTCCTGCTAATATTGATTACACCAGAATACTTCAGCACTTTGCTCAAACACGTTCTAGCCTAATTGAAAAGCTTTTAAGAAAAATTCTTCTACTGTTACACAGTCTGGTGCAGCCATTCAACAGAACAGAGGACTGTTACAGAGAGCCTTGCAGTATGTAGGAATGGGGCATGCTGAAAAATCTGGAGAAAGGCAAAGATGGGAATACTGATGCAAGAACAGAAATATATGAAGAGTCCTTTTACAACTATTTGCAAAGCATCATTTCTCCTGTGCTGAGGTGGAAAACATCAGTCTTTAACATTATCCCAGCTCTGAATTTACCCAGGAGGAAGAATGCAATTTGCTGATCATTGTTAATGTAGTTTATAGATGATTCTGATTCAAACATGGTTTTCAGCTTTGAAATGAACTAATAAAATGCTCCAAAGTGACTTTGAAAGAAAAACAGAGAATTGTTCTGTCATTTGATTTCCTTCTTTATAGATATCTTCCTTAGAGCCTTTTTAACAATGAGATTTACCAGAAAAGAGTTCTGTTCTGTGAAATTTTTATTATTTTGTTTGCTTTGTTACCTCTAAAGGGTTTGGTTTTTTAGGGGGAGAGGACTTGTTTAAAAAAACGATTTGCAGTCATAATTAAGAAAATAGTTAAACCTGCTGTCAATTAACTTAATTGATTTTAAAAGTTGATGGAAACCTGGAATGGAAGTGTTTTGCCTGCAGCTGAGCTGAATACAAGAACAATTTATTTTAATAATGAATAGTGCAGGAAAAATTGAGCAGAAATGTTGTGTAGGAAAACCTTAGAGGGTTAAAATAAACATGCACAATGGCTGGTGCTAATGTTTCTGATAGTGGACTGATATTTATTAAACCTTTTAACATTAGTCCAGTAGAAGTAGTTTAAAAATAATTGGACAAATATATTTTAGAGTAAAAGAGATCATCTTCCTTAACACCGAGTCAAAGTTAGTGGTGATGTGGAGAGTAGCAGTTTACGCAGTAAGTGTCAGTTGGTCAATAAAACACTATTTAATAGAGGAAAATAACTTAATTGGCATAGATATGACATTTTGTGAGCATGCAAATTCTGAATTGAGTATAATTCACTTGCGTTGAGACTATAGAGCTGTAGTCAAGTTGGTTCTTCAGTCTGCACAGCTTGTACAAATGATCTAAGATAAATTGTGTTTTGAATATCCGGGGGCTCATGTTTCATTCAATTGTGACTAGAATAATGATAGAGTTGTTTTTCGCTGGAGGTGATCTAGAAGAAACATGTTTCTATGGATTCTAAATTTCTGCTAAATGTTGAATTAATGTAATTTAGACCTTTTTTCCTTACAACTTCATTAAGTAGCCATTTTGTATCCAGTAAGTATTATATTGCCTTTTAAAATATTTTTTTTATTCCCCAATGAATAAACCACTTGGAAAAAAAAACCCAAACAAGTATTCAGTGTTTGGCTGCAATTTCAGGCTGACCTGAAAGTCAAAGAGCTGGCTTATGAAGCAAGAATTTGAAATCAAATGGGGAAGACAATGCTAGTCCCAAATAAGTTGTGATTGAATGTGGTCTCTGCTTTAAAGAACTTCAAAGTCTTTTGAAATATTATGTTCCATAAATAAAGAAGAGATTATGGCTCAAGAGTTCAAGCTGATCAGAACTTATCCAAAAACTTAAAAAGGAAAGGAAATTTTCTTGGCGAAGTGTTATGTAAGTTCAAGTAATTTAGTGGTGAAGTAAATGCTATAGACGCTTACTAATAGAAAACTTCCCTACATAGTATGAAAGACAAACAGGGAGTGAGCTCAATTAAAAAGTGTATAGCAATACCCTAGAAGAACATGATCACTCTGTTTCTCTGTTCCAGTACTCTAAAAGTACCTGTGCTTTCAAATGTACAGTATTATCTACCTACTTCTGCTTTAGTCAGTTATGTTTTCATACACTATAAAGACAGATTACTATGCTCAGAGCAAGACACTTGTGAAGCTAAATGTTGGGCATTCAGCACTGTTGAAATATATTAGTTCATTACATTCAGGTTGAAAAGCTTACTGTTGTTAATATATTAGGAAGTCTCCAACGCAGACTTAATTTTGTTCTCAGTGAATTTGATGGTAGTACAGTCACCAAAATAAAAGTCACTCACTGAAATAAAAGCATGTTTAAGTAGTAGTAACTGTTTCAAAAAATGCAATGTATAGTTTTGCAGGTTTTGGGCATTGCTTTAAGTTTTCCATGCGAATCACCCATGCAGGTTTTAGAAACTGAAAGGAGAAGTTCTTTACCATAGCAAATAATGACTTTTTACAATTTATTACTATTCAATTATTTGATGTATTCATCCAAATCAAAATCCAATGTCACTGTCTGACTATTAGATATTTCACCTTCCATTTAATATTTTAAATATTTATTCAGATATTTACTTTCACATTTAAGATATTTTTATCTCAGGCAACTAAAGCTGTAATATTTTCAAGAGCAAAAAGAAAGCAAGTAATTTTTTAGGCGTTGAATTATATTACTAGGGCAATATGTCATTCTTGAATATAAAAGCAACATATTCTGAATCTTTTAACACCACTAAATAGGTCCATTGTGAAAAGTAGTTTAGCCAAACTGTATCTTAGTATAACAATGCAAAATGCACTGAGAGAAGGGAGCATTACCAGGCCAAATGGATTGGCTTAAACATTTTCGACACATGCCATAAGTTCACGTAATCAGCCTGAGGCAGTAGGAAACTTGAAAGCTAGTCTGATAGTGTTTCTTACAAATATTCTTTGGATTTTATTACTTGTCTCCCACATGAAGCTTAATAGTTTCAATGTTCTAATTAGTACTTGTGTATATTGCTATTACTTTGTCTCTTTAATCACATTATTAAGTCTGTTATGGAGATTCCTTATAGAATCACACTTTATAATAGTGTTTCTAATTTGAATATGTCCTTTTTTATGTTGTCTGAATCTGAAACATCATAAACTCTTTTTATGGGTCCTTTGATAGTAGTCACTTTCCTGCTTTATGCTTGATTAGAACATACAGTACTAAGTAATAAAGAAACTTCCTGAAGCTTTGGAGTTTTAGTACCAGAAAACATTTCAACTTCCTGGGTTTTTTTTTTCCCTCTCTGACATTAGGTCAAATAAATATATTACTTTGTCCATATTAAAGTACCGAGTAGGAAATATGTAGTAAAGAAAGCATTTTTGTTAAATTGTAATACATTTTATACAATTTCAGAGATTGATTTTCAATCTGCTTTCAAACAAGATATATAATAATAAATTATGTAAAACCATAGAAGAATTCTGATAATTTCAACAACCTGAAAAAAATGCATATTTTTATAAACATTACTTTAATCTGTAAAATTATGTTTAAATGTCACTGAGAAGTAAGAAATGATACAGAAATCCATCTGCCTCTCACTCTGTCTTTCTCTCACTCACTCTATCTGAAGAGATAACCATCAAATTCAAGGAAAATTAATTCAGTTTTAAGGGACTTCTTTATAATATCTCTCCTTAGCCTGATACTGAATTTGCTAAAAAAGGAAATTAAGTGGAATTTTTTTAAAAATATAGAAATTAATTAATTTGGTAAAACATAAAAGCAATTGTACAAATCAGAAATTGTAAGAGATATGCACAAATGANAATACCTCTCCTTAGCCTGATACTGAATTTGCTAAAAAAGGAAATTAAGTGGAATTTTTTTAAAAATATAGAAATTAATTAATTTGGTAAAACATAAAAGCAATTGTACAGATCAGAAATTGTAAGAGATATGCACAAATGATAAGATTAAAATTATCTAAAAGGCTTCATACAAGTGAACAATGGTGAAATAAGGTAATTCTGGTTTACATAACAAGAAATAGCTTATAATAAAGCTTAAGGAAGCAGTAACTCTGTTTGGTATCCTCATCGGAAGTCTTTGAAGTCACAGTGAGGTGTTTTCCATCTGCAGTGGAGTTTGGATCAGAACTGAATTGTCAATAGACTTCACAAAGACTTTATTATCGGCTCTTGTGAGTTGCCCTTTACTTGGGAATGTAAGGAAGTTAGTTCAAAACTAAAATCTGATCAAAGAAAAATAATGGGAAATAATCCCCTCCATCAGATCTTCTGCATTCTGCAATTTTCTTCTCAAGTGAAATAGAAGATGTCTGCTCATTACAGTTTCAAACATGAACAAAAATCCTTTTTCCATCATAGGTACAAAAAATAAGTATTGGTAGTTATTTATATGCAAGATCTAAATGACCAGAAGTTATTTAATGTCAAAATCACGCATATTGAAAGTTTATGCCTTAAAATTTCTAATGGAACTCCATAACTGCAATTTTATTGTATGGTAACATTTAGTACTTACTGTATTTTTGTTAGTGTGTGTTTTATTTTGTTTTGTTATCTCTAGTATTATGTGTAACATCACAATAAAAGTAAGCCTGATGTCAGCAAATGCTTTCTTCCAGAGTTTAAACTTGGTGTAAAACTCACTATTTCCACCTCATCCTTTCTCAAAGTAATTTTTTTGCCCTGACAGAACAAAAAAAATTAAAAGACAATCTATCTTTAACAGTGCCTAGGAAATACTAGTGCTTTCAAGCATTTTTGGGGGATTTTCTCTGCTTTTTCTAAAAAGAAAAGTTTGGAAAACAAGAGGGGAAAACAGAGGAAGAATTGTTCTGAAGTTTACCCTGTTTCTTTCATATTTTTGAATGGATTCTGAGGAAAACACTTATAAATTAAAATGAGACAGTTGTTCTGGAAATTTCTTCTGATATTCTCTGTTTATTAGAAATCTGGAATTTCAGCTGGAGCATTTCAGATCAGAAGTCTTGTTGGAATGAATATATACAAAAAATTGCAGCACAAAGGAATTCCAACTAGTAAGTCACATTCATTGAGTGTCCAAGTTAAACGCCTCTATGCAAATGCACATAACATGGGGAATAAAGAAGAGGAGCTAGAGACATGTGTATGCCTGCGGGGCTATGATCGTATTGGCATCATGGAGATGTAGTGGGATGGTTCCTGTGACTGCAATGTCTCAATGGAAGGATACAGGCTCTTAAGGAAGAACAGAAAGGGGAGAAAATGAGGTAGTGTTGCTCCCTATGTCAATGACCTGCTGGAGTGTGTGGAGCTCCACCTGGGGATGAATGATGAGCTGACAGAGAGTTTACAGGGGATTTTCTACAGGACACCTGACCAGAAAGATCGAGTGGATGAGGCCGTCTGTAGGCAGATAGGATTGGGCTCATGTTCACAAACTTCAGCCCTCATGGGGGACTTCAACCACCCCGATACCTGTTGGAGGGGCAACACATTAGGGCATAAGCAATCCACGAGATTCCTGGAATGCGTTGATGATAACGGCCTTCTCCAAGTGACAGAGAAGCCAACAAGGTGCTATGCTGGAGCTTGTTCTCATTGACGAAGAGAGGCTGGTGGGGAATGTGAAGCTCAAAAGTAACCTTAGCTGCAGTGACCATGAAATTGTGGAGTTCAAGATCCTCAGGGCAGTGAGGAGGATGTGCAGCAAGCTCACTATCCTGGACTTCAGGAGAACCGAATTTGGCCTCTTCAGGGGCCTGCTTGCTAGAGTCCCACGGGATAAAGCCTTGGAGGAAAGAGGTCCCAAGAAATGTGGTTAATATTCAGGGATCGCTTCCTCCAAACTCAGGAGCGATGCATCCCAGTGAAGAAGAAGTCAGGCAAAAATGCCAGGAGGACTGCATGGATGAACAAGGAGCTCCTGAACAAACTCAAACACACAAAAAAAAAAAGCCTACAGAAGGTGAAAGCAAGGACAGGTAGCCTTGGAGGAATACAGAGAAATTGTCTGAGCAGCCAGGGATCAGGTTAGAAAAGCTAAAACCCTGATAGAATTAAATATGGGCAGGGACATCAACAACAAGATAAGCTTCTCTAGGTATGTCACTGATAAAAGGAAGACTAGGGAAAATCTGGGCCCTCTCTGGAAGGAAACAGGAGACCTGGTTACCCAGGATATGGAGAAGTCTGAGGAACTCAATGACTTTTTTGCCTCGGTCTTCACCAGCAAGCGCTCAAGCCACACTGCCCAAGTTGCAGAAGGTGGAGGCAGAGACTGGGAGAACAAAGAACCAACCACTGTAGGAGAAGATCAAGTTCGAGACCATCTAAGGACCTGAGCATGCACAGGTCCATGGGACCTAATGAGTTGCATCCGTGGGTCCTGAGGGAACTGGCGGCTGAATTTGTTAAGCCACTATCCATCATTTTTGATAAGTCGTGGCAGTCTGTTGAAATTCCCACTGACTGGAAAAGGGGAACATAACCCCATTTAAAAAAAGGTAAAGAAGGAAGAGGGAACTACAGGCCAGTCAGCCTCATCTCTGTGCCTGGCAAGATCGTGGAGCAGATCCTCCCAGAAACTATACTAAGGCACATGGAAAATAAGGATGTGATTGATGACAGCCAACATGGCTTCACTAAGGTCAAATCGAGCCTGACAAATTTGGTGGCCTAGAAGAGCAACTTGTGCAAAGCATTTGACACTGCTCCACATGACGTCCTTGTCTCTCAATTGGAGAGACATGGACTTGANTGCAGAAGGTGGAGGCAGAGACTGGGAGAACAAAGAACCAACCACTGTAGGAGAAGATCAAGTTCGAGACCATCTA
>VZSC01004078.1:0-31817 GCA_013398225.1 Steatornis caripensis
CTCTCCAGTAGTTCCCTGTCTCTCTTGTACTGGTAAATTAATCTCTTGTACTTGATAAATTAATGTCTGGCGTAAACGGAAATCCTTCAGATGCCTGAGGGTCTCTTGTGGCAGTTTAGGGATAAATGGGGGTTTCGACAAGATTTATTTACACGGGAACTATCACAAGCAAATCCTCGCTGACACAGTCCTTAATGCCGCATGAAATCAGACACAATGCCCTTCCAGAAGCAAGGAGCAGGACAAAACCAGAGATAGCCACTTACTTTTAGGGTTGAAGGTACTTTTAGCTTAGTTACTTGCTTTTGGCTCCTCGGCCAGGAGCATGCCTCCTGGAGCTCATAAACCCGGCAGTCCTGAGGAGAACAGCACCGAGCACTTTTCTTAAAAACTTATGTACTATTTAGGACACAGAGAACCAGCTCCATACACAAAACGCAGACAGAAACCCAGCCTGCTCCCATCCTGCTCCTCCATGGAAGGCGCTGCCAGAGGCTCATGACCCCTCGCCCTTCATGCTGTTGAGAGCCGCCTGCCCACACCACCTCCGCTGCAGCCTTCCTCATCCTCCTCCTCCTCACACCCTCCAGCCAAGCCACCCCTGCTTTCAGGACCCCCTCAGCAGGGCAGGAGGTGACAAATCCCCAGGGAAGCAGGTCCCGGCTGTCCTGGCAGGGAANGCTGTTGAGAGCCGCCTTCCCACACCACCTCCGCTGCAGCCTTCCTCATCCTCCTCCTCCTCACACCCTCCAGCCAAGCCACCCCTGCTTTCAGGACCCCCTCAGCAGGGCAGGAGGTGACAAATCCCCAGGGAAGCAGGTCCCGGCTGTCCTGGCAGGGAAGGCGCTGCCCTGTGACAACGTGGCCAGCCAGCAGCAAGGCTGAGCGCTGGGACACGTCTGCCCAGCGTGGGGACAGGGGACCTCCACCCTCCCTGCCAGGGGCGAGACCATCGCAGCCAGAGAACTGAGGGACTGGAAACACAACCGCTTGCCCAGCCGCCCTTTCAAGATGCTCAGTTTGCGTCCAGATCTGGCACAGAGACGGCAGCTCTGGTTTGAGCTTGACAAGGGAGGATATTATTTTGCTGGGGCCCAGTTCATCTGCTTTGTATGAGAATAATTTCCACTGTCCTCTCGGAGAGCTATTTATACTGACAATTGTGCCAGGCCTTTAGCGCTTAAGCCTGCTGTCCAGCCAGAAACGTTTCACACCAGATACCGTGCCCCTTCCTACCGGTAGCAGTCACTAAACGCTGATAAACGGTGCTGTGCCATACAGAGAAGGCAGGTAGAATATTTCTGGCAGAGCACAGGCAATGCAATTTTTAAATGTCCTTGCTTATGGGCATTGAAACCTGCAAACCTGGGGGCCAGAGGTGCTTGTGTGGCCGTCAAGAGGGCTGCAGCTGTCGGGATGGCATTCTGAATATGCAGAGGGAGCTTCTGCCAGAGCTAAAAACAGAAAGCCTGGGCGGTGCGAGCAAAGTGCAGGCGATCCACATGCTGCATTTGTTCTGACCATCTCTGGCTGAGGCACGCCACAAGGAAAAGTCTCTGCTTTTAGCCGTTTTCTCTACCTCAACAAATTGACTCTGTCTCCTAAGCACCAAAGGGAAAAGCCAATTGTAAGAACCTCTGTCATGATGGGAAGTGGAATCAGAGATCGTGATGAACACAATCTTTTCTGCTCTAGCAAGTAGGTTGCTTAGGGAAAGGCCAGGATAAAACATCTGCCTCTGGCAATATCTCGATTCCAGCTGGATAAAACCTAGACCCACATCCAGGGGGGAAATTCACATAAAATTATGACATATTTTGTGGAACTGTATCATGATGCATCGTGCAGAGGTTTGTAGGAGCCAGCTTGGGGGCACATCCGTGCCCTGTCTCTATAGATATCAGGGTAAGTGTCCTACCCAGGACTGGCAAACATCCAGCGATGTTCACCACTCCTCAGATTGCCTACAGATAAGCCTGTATAGCCCAGACTGGCACGGCTTTAAGTCACAGTGGAAAATATATTAGATGTGTCGAAACGGCTGAAGTTAAACCCAAGGGAATGCTGCCAGAAAGCATAGCTGTAAGATCATCCAATAAGCGCGTGCCTCAAGGCATCGTATAGTAACGTCTCTATTGCAACACCGTGAGTGAACTTTAATTTGAGGCTGGTCAGTCTCCCCATTCAAATGCTGCTCCTGGGATGTGGAGAGCAAGCAGGCACCTCTGCTAAGTTGCTTTCAGAAGTTAATACCGACAGATGATTGAGGACATCTGCCAGCAGTGCTACTTCTGTTACGTAATAACACCGTTCCAAATTACTCACGCTCATCTGCAATCCTTTTCCACCGCACTTGCTCAATCCCCTTGAAGTCTACAAATATGTGCCAGCGTAATTTAGAAGAGTATTTGCCTAACATCATCAGAGATAATCTGAATTTACACCAAGATATCCATGATAAGCATCTAGGCTAAAACTACTGATCTGTCCGGCTCAGTGAGAACATCAGATCTTCAGTGGAACAACTAGTAATGGCAGGAGAAAAGTCAAACGCGTCCTGTTGTCCAAACACACCCCTCACATCAACCTGCATTGCTCCTCTGAAGCCGGAGGAACCGTGCCAATCCAAATTTGGGATCTGAGCAGTGTACTGTCAAAGACGAAAGCAGCCCAACAATTGCTGGTCTCAGACAGGCTTGGTTAAGTTTACTCAGTCAGACTTGGCTGAGGCTACCAGTGAGTCCAGTTTCAGACAGGTTTGACTAAGTGTAATCAGCCAAACTTGGCTCAGTCTATCAGTGTTTACCACCCACCTGGAGACCTCGGTGGTGAGCAGATAGGAGGGAGGGCTCATGAGCCTCCCAGCACACACACTCGCAGCCCCTCCGCTGCCTGAGGACCACAGGCAGGCTGTGACACCTTCAGGCAACGACACCTCTGTGTGACTTAAACCTCCCCAAGTCTCTCCTCCTCTGTTCGCAGACGATTACTTTTAACTTGCAATCGTGTTCATTGCACTTCACTGCGGATCTCTTAGAGGAAGAGCCCTGACTGTTACCAGCAACGGGCACCACCACCTTCAGACACGCACCGAGGCAGATGCAGAAGACTGTCTTTGCACACCCGTCTGCTCAGCATCCTCTCTTCCAGCAGCTGGCCTCAACCAGCCTCTGACCACCAGAGGTAAATCACTCTTCGGGAAAGACCAGTTGGGGCCTGCCAGGCTACCTGGAGCTCCTCTCTCTCCCGAAATTCATAGCACCACCAAGCTGCCTCCCTATCCCAAGCTCCCTTGTGACATGAGCACCAGCTTACGCTCGGCTTCTTCATGCAAGAGCGTGAAGATGTGCTGGATTTCCTCTCAGAAGTGAGAAGCTTCTGCCTAAACTGAATCAAACCATAAGAATTAATTCAATTTTTACTGCCAAAACTACCCCAGACACCAACTCGCCAGTGAAGACGCCTAGTTTCTCCACAGGACAGGTCCATTCATTTTCACACCAAGACCATTCGTTACCGACATTCCGCCATTCAGAAATCTCTTTTGGAAAAATAAAAAATAAAAATCACTACTCATCCGTTGCAGAGTTCGATGTGGTACACATTGAAATGTCACTTCAGAGGCCCCTGACAAAGCACTTCAGGAAGAAGGGCCCCAGCATTTGTGGCCTTTGCGCCAGCTGCGTTTCCATTTTGGGAAGGGTTTAAAATGGCTGGAATAGTCAGTCTCTTCCCACCACCCCTGCGTTCGAGCCAGCCTCAAAAGATCATCTGATAATTATGCCATCAAGAGGTGAATAGCAGTTTAAATTCCTGGGGCTAGATTGTCTAGCTAGAGGATCCAAGTAAATCCCATCGACCTGCGGCAGAGCTGCTTGTCCACAGGAGAGGGGGAGCAACTCTCCTGAAGTTCCAGGCCCCTTCCTCAGAGGTCTTAAGGCACAGATGCAAACTGGAGAGGCAAAAAACAGCGAAAGGACCCAGGTGCAAGCAGGTGCCAGTGCCAGAGCATCCCTACACCGTAGTCTGTGCTGGAGGGCAGGATCCACCCATCCTTGGGCCCAGATGGCCTTGATATAATTTGCGGTGACGCAAAAAAATGATACAGCCATTAATAACAGGATCTCAGGAGAGATGCTTTAGCCAAAAGTAATTTGTACCTCTTCGCACAGCTTCTGGGACTCAGCATGAATGAAGCGTGCAGGTAATTGGAAAAATGTAGGAGCTTGTGCTTGCACGAAACCCAACTGCAAGTCCTGTTTTCATACTGGGAATCTAGGGAAGACCTCCAGGAGCCCACAAAAGGTACCTAATTCAGCATAGCTTAGACTGCTGGGCAGCGCTTTGCAAAGCAGCTGGGTTATTTTCATGGTCACAAAACTGCCAAAGGCTGACAACGCCAAGACTGAACGGTCTAACATCCCTCGCCTTCAGCTGTGGAAGTGCACTGCTATGGTAGAAGACAAGAACCAATTTGTTTATAGACACTTCCAGAGCAAGGAGCAGCTTTACTTGGGAATCTCTCCTCCTAGCCTTTATGCATCTACACAAGCAGTCCCTCCAAACGAGCTGTTAACTAGTGTTAACAGGAATTTCCACGTAAACCTGCTGCGCTAACACTGGGCACAGACACAACCCTGCACTTCAGAAGTGCCCTCACTCCAGCTCCTCCCCCACGGTACCTCACTGAATAATGCACCTTGCTTGAAATCTAAGTGCACAAGGGCACTGTGCTTCTGCCGTCATCGGGACATTGCTTCAGCTCCCACGAGCTTTGCACAGCTCTTCTACCAAGTCTGGAGGATGCTAATGTGAAACTGTTCAAGTCAGCAAGACGTACGCTGGCTCCACCGAACCCAAGCTATCCCCCTGTATTCCTCGGCGTTTGGGGAGAGGGGAGAAGCTCGGGTTTTCTTTATATCCCAAGTGAATAGGAAATTCTTTACATTCCAGATCTGTATAAGAGAGTCCTGCTTCTAACAAAGTTTTGCTACACTTCTCTTTCTTGGCTCTCTCTCAATGTAGAGAGTCACAATCGACCTGAGCTGGCGTCCGTCCAGCACTGGGGACTACTGGCATGATAAATTATAAGCAACTATGGATCTGGCCACTATTGTATCTCACAACAGTGGACCTGTTTTGTCCCAGCTAATGGTGCTGCTCTGTTGACTTTCAAACAGGCTGGAGAGAATAAATTGCTGCAGTTTATTCCCATACAGCTGACATTCCTGCCATGCCATCACTCACAAGCAAGGATCTGAACATTAGAAATGTAACCCACCACCCCAGACAGCCTTCAGTCCTCGGAGGGGAGTTGGTGGAGAGGAGACTTTCCACTTTAAGACTCAGCACTGACTCAAGCTGCTGGCAGCAAGAGCCCTAAAACCAAACTGATGGCTTAGAGAGGTGAGTAACACTTTAATTTCTAGCATACTAATCATGTTCTTAGGTTACACGAGGGCTTTTCAGGGGGGTGGGGAGGAGAGGCAGGGATATGATTTTCGATTTCAGATAGCAGCGTTCCCCTTTCTGGCACACAGAGCTCTCTGCTCTTGCCTGTAGGCTCATCAAGGCTGGTCGTTTGAGCATCCTGGCAAACCAGGAGCTCCAACCCCACAGCATGCTTGGCGCAGTCCTCCTGCCTGCATGAGCATCTCTTACCCTCGCACCCAGGAAGGCTGTGGTTTCCAAAGCAAGAGAGGGCTCCACTGCCAACCAGAGGGCATCCCGGCTCCGCAGCACACGCCGAAGGGGTGAAGCCGTGATGAGCTCTGCCCCCTTGAACATCTCACTTCATTAATGAGGTACTTTGCGAACAGCCAATCCACCAGTACGTCATTTAGTGTCTTAGGCTGAGAGAAGAGGCAAATAGTCCACAAGACACTCAGCTGCGATGGGGGCTCTGTTGTGCAGAAGAGCACCAGCTGGGCTCCACAGCCTCCTCCTAAACATGGCTCATAGGCAGGTTAAAAAGAAAAGAGAGGGGACAGAGATGCTACAGGGAAGAAAGTAGCCAGAAAATAGCATGCATCTTCTCAGTGAGAGTCTTTTCATAGTACCGGGAACTGTACGTAATGGAGGTAACCAGAAGCACAGGCGTGGGGGCTGGATTTAGTCTTTCAGCCTGCTCCACCTTTCAGCAGCACAGGCTGCTCTGATTCTCTAACAGCACATCCTTTGCAGCCACAGAAGTTCACTGTCCAGCGAACTAACTCAAAGCTACCATCGCGAAAACACATTACCTGGATATTCCTCGGCAGCAGCCAAGGACAGAGGACATCCTGTTTGTGTCCTCTGCAGCAGGGCAGCAGCAGAAGGTAACCTCAAGCAATGGGCAGAGCTGGGGTAGTCACCTCTTCTCCTGTCCCACCAGTGCACGATCCACATGCCTGGCCCTACGGCACAGTAAACATCTTGCACGTTATCTGTAGGGCTAATGTAGAGTGGAGTGAAAACATGGGCCAGGTGTGGATGGGAGTTTGGGGCCTCCCAGATCCAAATGACAAAACAGTTAAGGATCAAGCATTTCCTCAGCAGGCGAGGGAGTGAGGCAATGCTGAGGGCAGGACCTGCCTCTTGGAAGGAACTTTATTCCCTCTGTTGCCTGGATTTCAACTCTTCCTTTTCATACTTTGCTTTTCAGTTGTATGGATTAGTAGATTTCAGGTATGCAAGAGCTTTGTCCATAACACTGTGTTATCTCCTAGAGAAATTCCTTGTTGCAAAAGGTAGCAAGAAAATTCAGTGCTGCGTCTTCACTGCCTGAGAGAGGAACTTTGTCCACTCATCACAAATACTACTAACAAGAACTGTAACTCAACCCTACCTCTGCTGCTTATTTAACCTATAACATATTAAATGCGTTTACTGACCAGCTCTCTAAACAGAAGCAAACTTTTTTTTGGCAGGGACGGCAGGCAGAGACAAAGCCTCGGCTCTCCTGCGCCTTGCACTGCACACATACCTTCCTATTATCGTTTCCTAATTTCCAAAGGCTGTGTCTGTCAGGGGACAACCCCTCGCTGACTGCCGGGGCTGCCACAGGCTCTGGCTGCAGCACTAGCTGGAGTTCACAGCCACCCGGACACTGCCGTGTTCAGCACCGAACGCTGGCGAGTGAAGTGTTTCCAGAGCAGCTGGGTACGCACCAGATGAGGCATTTTTGTTTTCCTGAGACTTTCCAGTAATTAAGCAATACAGCTTGCTTACACTTGAGCTTACACTTGAGCTGGAGTTTAGCAGACATGAGATCTCCGTCACTCTCTAGTAGACAGAAAATTCCAGCCCTGATGTGTTTTTAGGATTTTTCTACCTAGGAAGTTTGCGTCTCAGCTGCCAAAAAGACGGCAATCCGAGCACTCACTGAGATCACTGCCTAGATATACTCTTGAGCAATTAGCATGATGCCTAGTAGGTGAAGAGATCACCAGTAGCTTAGGCTCAGACCACTGCTGGCTTTCATTAGGTAAACTTTTCACTGTAGAAAACCTTTTCACAAGATGTGACCAGGGTGAGCATGACCAGAAAACCTTTCCGCCAGCTGTAAACAGAAACAGGTGTGTACTAGCATGAAACGCAATATGGGGCAAGAAAAATAAATAAAGTCATGCCTCACTTCTCTAATGAAATGGCATTAAAATCTTAGAGTTTGGGCACCGCGCATCTACGGTTACAAAGCTACAGCTCTGATTTATATTGAGTCAAGCGCAAGCTAAAACCAGGCCTGGCTTTCTAGCTTGCATTTGGGTGGAAACGAACATATTTGCTTCAGCAATGCACTTGGGTTGCTTGACAGGCCCACAGACTCGTATGACACCAGCTGCTTCCATATCAAATGCTGTCCCCATAGTTAAAATTAGATCGATCATATTTCCCGGAGGGGTTTCGGCTGTACAGCCCACTGTCAGCCTGCGCGTGGGCTCCCCAACAATGAAGAGTTCACTGCTCAGCGTAAACCAGGCACATGGTACTTTGTGCAAGCCCAAATGCCATTGCTATTCATTTAAACTAACCTTTCCTCCTCCTTGGACACAGGGTATGGCACATGTCACTGTCATAAGAGGTGTTTGTGAGAGCTTAAACAGTCTGGCCTTGATGCTTCTTAGAGACAGAAAACAGCCGTTAGACCAGGTGTACGTTTATTTTTCATCCAAGAAACATCTGTGCAAGTTATTTAATTTTATGCAACACTTTTTGCCAGCTCAATTTTCTACGGAACGGCTTGCGCTTTGTAAAACTATTTCCCTATAAAAAGCTTCCTTTGACTGTATGGTGACGGCTTAATTTAGGCAACTTAAATAACAGTGGTTTGGGAAATTAGCACTTTGAACTGCTTCATAGTCTACACCTTAGTCCTACAAACATGCCTCTAAACTACAGTGTTTAGTGGTATTCTGACTATTTGCACTTTGCATGCATGATTTATGCTCTGTCTAAAACCTTGGAGGCTGGAATAGTTTTTACCGTGTTTTACGGTGCAGCAGGTAGGTCCTTGTTTTGAGCTTCACGGTGACAGCCAGCAGTGCAGTGGGATGACAGTACTCTGACTGCTGCAGGCCTTCCAGCCCCAGCTATATGATGCACTCTGGGCCCCAGCAGTTTTGGATAATTACCATGAGCCCCGCTGGCGGAACCAGAGCTGTTGGTGTACACTCAGACTCTCTTTTAGATGCCAACAGCTTGCCCAGTTTCTGTGGTGAAGAGATCAGAGATAGGGCCTGGCCTAGACATCAGGCTGAAAGCAAGTATTTGAGAGACCACAGCTCTGCCCCATTTGCACAGTAGCCCTCCAGCCTCTGCAAGGGCCACGCAAGGCCAAAATGAGGGAAAACACTCTCCTCGGGTTGGCACCAGTCCCCTGCTCCTTCACGGCTACCCTCGCACCACACAGCCCTACCATCTTACTCTAGAACCATTTTAAAATAAGTCAGTGGAGATAACTCTGCTACTCAGGTGGCAGCAGAGGGAAGAGCCCTGGCCCGCCGTGAGCAGGAGACGGCCAAAGACCCCATCCTTTGGATGCTCACCTCCCAACCCCCAGGCCTGCCCACCGCCCGGCGTTGCATGCAGCGGTGCGGAGGGAGCCGTTTTCACCCATCTTTGATGACCAGCGGCTGGCCCTGTGGTTCACATGCCCACATCAAACCCCTCGGCTCCCAGGGGAACCGCACAGCACTGGTGTGCCACCTCGGGGAAGGTGCCTCTGGTCAGATCCCCGCACCACCGACACGAGGACACGGGGATGTCTGCCCAGCGGCTCGGACAGACACCCCTCTGTCAGGAGGGAAGTGAGCTGAAAACAGCTCCTGGCACGGAAACCCGAGACGAGATCTCCCTCAAGCAAACAGTCTCAAGGGGGATGGTGGGTTTCTTGTTTAGTTGTACAAGTTCAAATCTCACACGCTGACTTGGCTCTGCTCATGGAAGCGTGGCACTGCCCGCCACGAGTGTCGGTGGTTCTGCACGCTGGAACAGAGCCAGACTGGGCAGCAGCAGAGCCCCCACCAGTGGTTCCCTATGGATGTGTGCCCAGCACGAATGATGCTGGTGGAGCTGAACCAGGACAAGATTTTTAGGCCAGAATTCACTGTGGGCATAAATCCGAGGTGATAAAGTGCAGCAATGGCAGCCTGGAGGATTATGTGCTGCTATTCCTGTCCACGGGCTCCCCTGCCTGGGGCACAGGCTGAAAGCAGCTCTCACGGCACTAGAGAGCAGACAAGGTGCCAGGTCAGGGCACGAAACTCAGTCACTCCCCTCCGTGTCCACTGCAGCCATCTCCATTGCACAGCAAGAGCACGAGCAGCTCAGGGGCCNCACCACACAGCCCTACCATCTTACTCTAGAACCATTTTAAAATAAGTCAGTGGAGATAACTCTGCTACTCAGGTGGCAGCAGAGGGAAGAGCCCTGGCCCGCCGTGAGCAGGAGACGGCCAAAGACCCCATCCTTTGGATGCTCACCTCCCAACCCCCAGGCCTGCCCACCGCCCGGCGTTGCATGCAGCGGTGCGGAGGGAGCCGTTTTCACCCATCTTTGATGACCAGCGGCTGGCCCTGTGGTTCACATGCCCACATCAAACCCCTCGGCTCCCAGGGGAACCGCACAGCACTGGTGTGCCACCTCGGGGAAGGTGCCTCTGGTCAGATCCCCGCACCACCGACACGAGGACACGGGGATGTCTGCCCAGCGGCTCGGACAGACACCCCTCTGTCAGGAGGGAAGTGAGCTGAAAACAGCTCCTGGCACGGAAACCCGAGACGAGATCTCCCTCAAGCAAACAGTCTCAAGGGGGATGGTGGGTTTCTTGTTTAGTTGTACAAGTTCAAATCTCACACGCTGACTTGGCTCTGCTCATGGAAGCGTGGCACTGCCCGCCACGAGTGTCGGTGGTTCTGCACGCTGGAACAGAGCCAGACTGGGCAGCAGCAGAGCCCCCACCAGTGGTTCCCTATGGATGTGTGCCCAGCACGAATGATGCTGGTGGAGCTGAACCAGGACAAGATTTTTAGGCCAGAATTCACTGTGGGCATAAATCCGAGGTGATAAAGTGCAGCAATGGCAGCCTGGAGGATTATGTGCTGCTATTCCTGTCCACGGGCTCCCCTGCCTGGGGCACAGGCTGAAAGCAGCTCTCACGGCACTAGAGAGCAGACAAGGTGCCAGGTCAGGGCACGAAACTCAGTCACTCCCCTCCGTGTCCACTGCAGCCATCTCCATTGCACAGCAAGAGCACGAGCAGCTCAGGGGCCCCACGTGCAGTGGGACAGGAGTTTCATATCCAGTTTTAAAGACGCAAATCTAATACCAGCAGGCTCAGGACCTTTGGTTCACCTCTAGATCCACCAGCTTTGGTGACATCAGGGCTATATGGCAGAAGCATCAGNCAAAGACCCCATCCTTTGGATGCTCACCTCCCAACCCCCAGGCCTGCCCACCGCCCGGCGTTGCATGCAGCGGTGCGGAGGGAGCCGTTTTCACCCATCTTGGATGACCAGCGGCTGGCCCTGTGGTTCACATGCCCACATCAAACCCCTCGGCTCCCAGGGGAACCGCACAGCACTGGTGTGCCACCTCGGGGAAGGTGCCTCTGGTCAGATCCCCGCACCACCGACACGAGGACACGGGGATGTCTGCCCAGCGGCTCGGACAGACACCCCTCTGTCAGGAGGGAAGTGAGCTGAAAACAGCTCCTGGCACGGAAACCCGAGACGAGATCTCCCTCAAGCAAACAGTCTCAAGGGGGATGGTGGGTTTCTTGTTTAGTTGTACAAGTTCAAATCTCACACGCTGACTTGGCTCTGCTCATGGAAGCGTGGCACTGCCCGCCACGAGTGTCGGTGGTTCTGCACGCTGGAACAGAGCCAGACTGGGCAGCAGCAGAGCCCCCACCAGTGGTTCCCTATGGATGTGTGCCCAGCACGAATGATGCTGGTGGAGCTGAACCAGGACAAGATTTTTAGGCCAGAATTCACTGTGGGCATAAATCCGAGGTGATAAAGTGCAGCAATGGCAGCCTGGAGGATTATGTGCTGCTATTCCTGTCCACGGGCTCCCCTGCCTGGGGCACAGGCTGAAAGCAGCTCTCACGGCACTAGAGAGCAGACAAGGTGCCAGGTCAGGGCACGAAACTCAGTCACTCCCCTCCGTGTCCACTGCAGCCATCTCCATTGCACAGCAAGAGCACGAGCAGCTCAGGGGCCCCACGTGCAGTGGGACAGGAGTTTCATATCCAGTTTTAAAGACGCAAATCTAATACCAGCAGGCTCAGGACCTTTGGTTCACCTCTAGATCCACCAGCTTTGGTGACATCAGGGCTATATGGCAGAAGCATCAGACCACAAGTCAGGATATGCTGTGGGATAACCACCCAGGGCCCACTTGTGCGAGAGATGACAGAAACTGTAGCAGGTGCACACTGCTTTGTGTAGCACTGGAGAAAAATATTATGCAGGCTCTGGAAATGCTACCCCAGATTCCTATGTGCCTCTAAGCGCAACTTAGCTACTGCTATCAGTCTATAGACATCCCATTTCAATGTGTTCCCACCTGAGGATATACTTTCTCTTTACTTCCGTTCAAAAGAATTTAAATCAGCTAGGCAAAAGCAAGCGGCTCTGGGACAGAAAAGGCTTTTTTTCTATCTTGGCAATTACTAATATAGTAATGACATCCCGTGCTACACTGGATGCTATAAGCAGTCACAATTCACACAGCACTGTCCACTAAAATTCCTTCTTCACGAAGGAGGGACACTCGTAACAGGTCTGGCTTGGGGACAGCGGAGGTCAGAACACACCGCGTTCTGCAGCAAGTGCAAACGTAACAGTGCAGCCACGGACAGCAGAAACAGCAAGTCATCGCTGGAGCACTGGATAGCAAAGCCATGAGTCACGCCCAGTTACGTGCACTGACCACACAATTCCGATCTTCTCCTAAGCCTGCTGGAATGACGTATCCACCTCCTTGGAAGGTGTGCCTCACATGAAATATCAAGCTGGCTAGACTGCTCGCTCTCTTCTTTGGCCCCCTTAACTTAATCCTCCTTATGACTCACAGGAGAGTCATCATTGTATTCTGGGGTGGAGAGGTTAACTTACTTGCTGGCTGAATAGCATACTGTGATATTTTCTACTTTAAAAAAAGAGGTGGGATGTCTTATGTATTTAAGGCTGAGGGTCTGCTTCATTATTCACTGCAGGTATCCACAGGGGAATGGGGAAAGCATCCTCCAGCAGTCAGCAGTGAAAGGGAGAGCTGGAATTTGCTAATTTGATTCATCCCTTCCTCATGCACAGCCAGGCTCGTGCAGGCAGGAGGAGCTGCTGGCTCCTGGCACTGTGCAGCTATAAGGAGGAGAACTGAGCCGCCAGTTTGCTCACAGTTTTGTACCAGCCCAGAGCAGCTCAGCACTGCCCCAGTGCAGCAGCTCTCCATCCAAGCACTGACAACACAGAGCTCTTAGAGAGTAGTAACCCATGAGACAGTTAGCCTGTGGGTGTTTCCCCAAAGCTTGCAGGAAATAACTTCCTCTAGCTGTGCTACTATATTGCACCCTAACTAAAGAAATAGCACTTTCCAGGCTCTTGAAATTCCGTTCTTGCCACGGCACTTAACACTTGTCCTTAGAGTCCACATAAAAGACCCCCGGCCTCCACCTAACACAGCACCCGGGATGTGCCTGAGCAATGTGAATGCCAAAGGCACGCGCGGCACAGGCAGCAGAGAGCAGGCGGGTACATCAGGACACCCAGGGACTCCACAAATATTATCGCCTTTACTCACACCTGCCTGCTCTCTGCAGGTTACAGCCACGGGCATGAGAGTCTTCACGCACTTACACTCCCCAGGATCTGCAGTCTTCACGTGTCAGGCACTCAGGGCTCAAAAACCTTTCACATGCCTGTGATGCTCTGGCGTGCAAAGAAGTGGGGCAGGGTTGGGGTTTTTTATAGGTAAGAAAGGATGCAAATGACCAGGATCTCTGTTTGACACGAATCTACTTACTTTAACAAGTATGGAGCCTCACGATTTCGAGTGGAAGCTTAGCATCTCTTAAAATAAGCTCTAGGCATCTTTTAAAGTCGGTGCTTAAAAAGGGATTTAGTCACTTGGTTCTAGGAACTCCAGTTTGACTCAAGTGTCCAATATCTGTCGGCAGTTCAGCTGTTAGCCAAATAAGAGGAGGGAAAGCCAGGATTTTCCAGCCCTGAGAAACAGCTGTACTCAGAAAAGGCATGTAATACGAGGGATAAAATTAATTCACTCTCAGCCCGAGTTTGCGAGCCATTCCCAGCCACTGGATGAACAGCCCGACCCACCGTGGGTCCTGCAGGGCTGCACGGAGCGCACCCCGCTAGGCGGCCCCAGAACCATGCCAGGAGGGACCTCTGCTCCCCTCCAAGGGCTGGACATGGGGACCTTCAAAGTAATCGAAAGGTGATTTGAAAGAAGAGATGTTGAGGCCCCACCTCTCCACATTGCACGTGGAACGGGACGTGTACCATGAGCAACAACACCCGGAATACGTGCACCCCTGCACGCTGCCCACGGACACCGACAGCCCACGGATTTCACTGCCACATGAGCCATACACAGGGTGTGTTTGCAAACGCTCACCATCTCATCAGGGACGTCTTAACTAATTCCAAGATTAAGCTCTCTACTGTGCTTTTTCGTATATTAAGGCTCCTGTTGCCCCAATGCCATTACATTGAGATTGCTGATGTTCTTTTCGTTGTGACAGTCTGCTCTCTACAATGGACAAACACATCTTAAGCTCAGCAAAGACTTTCAAGCGTGGAGCAGAGTACATGCATTTCTGCAGCCATGCTGTTCTCCGTGCTTGAAAGTCTTTGCTAATCCCAGCGTGAGCCTGTCCTTGAAAGCCAGCGTGCTTCTCTGCCTTTCCTGAACAGCATGTAGCGAAATGCCCACAGGAGTTTCATACGCAGTTTTCAAGACGCAAATCTAATACCAGACCTGCTTGATGGGAGGCATCGAAAACCTAATCCACAGAAAATGAGCGTGTTCTGAAAATATGCTACAAAAAATTGGTCTTTGAAACATAGTCAGTGTTCGGCTGCATTTCTACAACTTAGACAGGCTCTTAGCAAACTTCAGATCCAATCCGGATTGTGCAGTTTCTGTGAATACCTTATCAATGGCTATAACCACCTCTTCCAGCTGTTTGCTTATTTTCAGAATATCTTAGCCGATGCAAGCCTGCCGTCCCCACCCGAAGAGCAGTCGTTTTAGGAAACCATTCCAAGATTTGAAACTATCACAAATTTCCCCACAATCTAACCGGTCATCTCAGAATCCTTGGTGTGTGGGAAGAGAAACAAATAAAATCATTTCTTTCTCACTTCCTACATAAGTCTTGTTATTCGCACCCCAGGAGCAACAGAGAAGCCGCTTTCAATTCACATATTCATGTCACCAAGTAACTCACAACTAAAAAGCTCACTGCTGAAGTGGTGACAATTCTCCATTTAGCCATATGGCACAGAAGAAATACAGCTCCCGACAGAGCTTTTTCCAGCCCACTGCCTGTGGGAAAGCCTCATTCTCTGCAGTCCTATGTTCTTTGCTAGTCCACTGTTAAGCCACATAGGGTAGTGCCACAATATACCCAAGCGTCTAGCATACACTCCAAAGCTTGAACATCTCTATGAAAATGAGTAACACCACCAGGTACGTGCAGATGGCTTGCAAAATGCATCGCTTCCAAATTGACTGAAGGTTGTTATCCTGTATATCTATTTGAGCCTGTTTTCTAAACAAAAGACATGCTGCTATATTAATACAATGATGCAGTCTAGGTCTGCCTCACTTCTAAGCGTAAATTTTAAAATGTTCTCCTCCCCTCTATGCACACTCTTTATAACGCAGTGTATTTCAGATCCAGCAGATGCTCATTTTGTTCCTAAAACAGATTTAATGGGTTTTCCATGATCTAAACACCTCGCAAAAGGGCTCCATCCAGCTTTAATACTTTCCTAACCGTGTGTTAAATTTGTCCTAGTGTTGCACATAGCATAATTCTGCAGCCATGTCAACTATTCAGGTAATGCTAGAATGTCGTCACTATGGTTTGTGTCAACAGCGTGATCTGCATGTACCTTGTAATCATTCTGGTGTTGGGTTGCAAAGGTCCTTGGACTCTTCATTTGGCTGAGTCTAATTCTGTCCACTTCACAAAGATCTAGAGTTACACTAAGTAAAGGTTGACATTTACATGAGACACTAGGGCTGCTAGAATGACTCACCAAGGTAAAACCTTGGCTATGTATTCTTTCAAGGGCGTAAGCTGTACAGTGCCGACATTTCCGCTGACCTGCCACTGAAGGCCTCAGTGTTTTGCAAGGCGAACGTGTACAGAGGGGCACGTCACACGTGGAGCTCGGCAGGACCCAGCAACAGGATCTCAGGAGTCTGAAACAGATAGTTAAAGAAGGTTGGAGCAATCACTCATAACGTAAAGAAAAGGAGACATGTCAGAGAGAAAGCAGCTATCTCAGAGTGACCTTCCAGTGTTTTCTTGGAAGCTGAATGACCTCCTCTCATTTTCACTGCTACGTTGGACAGCCACATACACAGCCTCATACACAAGACAGCTTTGCACTTGCACAGAAGCCCAGAGTTTCAGTCCCATTAAAATAATTAGTAGTAGCGGGACTGGTCGGCGCTGCAGCCAGAGTCCAAATTCCCTCTGTACATTTACTCTACCAAATTCACTCTGCCCTTTAAAGCAACACCTGCCACCACATTTGGCACACCTGGAATTCTCCTTCTTTACTAAATATCCTGAGCTCTGGTGTCATTCGGTCTCAATCAAAACCAGGCAGTTCAGACTAAAACAGTGACTGTTCTGATGATGAAGCTCATAAACCTTTTATCTCTTCCTGTGAACTCTTCTTTATCCAAATCCAATATTGACAGTGAAAGCATCCAACACACTCACAAGAAAAACTGTGAAATGGAAAGACCACAGAACATGACAAGAAAACAGAGCATCTACCGAAAACCACGCATGTGAAGGATGATTTGTCTACAAACCAGGGTGCTGCAAGCAACGTGGATTTCAAGGATGGCTTCTGCTTTAAACAGTAGACACCTGCAGCAGCCAAGCATAAACAGATTCTCCAACGATGGGGTCTCCTCTCAACTGAACTTATAAGATCTGCTTTGGCAAAAGATTAGCCTAGCTTCCCCTGAGCACTGGCAGCTGCAGCATCTCATGTATAGCTTCCTGTATTTGCTGCATGAACACTGACTGCTTGGCATGTTACATGGCATCAGTCCAGTTTCATTTGCGACTTTGACAGCCATCATCTTTGGCCACGGTCTCTGCCATGGCAGAAGGTTTTAGCAGTAATCATTGCATTGAAGAACTACGGCCATGCAACTGAGTGTCTTGAGCACAAATTCATAAGCTAGTGCTATTCCTGTTTAGTGCTGAAGTTCAGTGCCTGTATTATCACGGCTGGAAACGTGTCAGAAGCTGTTCTTACTCAGTTCAGCAGACCAGCCTCTCCCCAAGATCTTGTTTCTCGCTCCAGACAAGGTGCGTCCAACCTTTCTGAGCAAGCTTCCTGGAGTACCTCAGTGTGCTTGGATCTCAAACCACAGCCTGCCACAGTCCNTTATCACAGCTGGAAACGTGTCAGAAGCTGTTCTTACTCAGTTCAGCAGACCAGCCTCTCCCCAAGATCTTGTTTCTCGCTCCAGACAAGGTGCGTCCAACCTTTCTGAGCAAGCTTCCTGGAGTACCTCAGTGTGCTTGGATCTCAAACCACAGCCTGCCACAGTCCCACCTCTGACCACTTCAACTTACTCCTGCTAAGGGGTACGTCTGTGCTTTCTGTTTCTCCGCATGTCTTGCCTGATTCCAGACTGATCACGGACTTGGAGACAGAGTGCAACAACCAGAGTGATGGCATCTCTACAGGAGAATTAAGTTTTTAACTGTACAGAAAAAAGAGGGGCATAAATTCTCCAATGTGGTTTTTTAATGCTGTTTCAGTCGTATGAGGTAATCTTTAAAGCAGCCATGTCAGCCCAGGAACTCCTTTCACAGTCTGCACATGTCTGATTTTTCACTGCCCTTTTTCTTTGGAGAAAAAACAGAAAAAACAAATCAGCCAATTTTACAGGTCCTGAAAACTGACTGTACTGACCATTATGTGATAGACTGCAAGGAGCCCATGCAAACAGCATCACCGCGATCCGTGGTGGAGTACAGCCAGGATTGGTTTGCCACGGGAACCCGGGGCAACTCGGTAACATTGGCTTCCCATGCCCTCCTCCCACATCCAAGGGCTTGGGATTATCCAGCAGGCCTTGCATCACGGCACAGCCCTGTTGATGGACACATGACAGAACCTTGGAGGGGAGCCATCCGTGAACTGCTTGAGAGATACTTATAACTCAAGAGCAACAGATAGAAATATGAAGGCCATGGGTGGTCCAAGTGCATGTGTAACCACTTTGCTGGATCAGGGCCAAGGGTAACATACTGCAGGTTTGGATGAGACACACAGTGACATGTTCTCATCAGAGACGTCTGACTGCCTTACAGCAGCCCATTGTCTCACATGGCTGCCTGCACTTGTCACATGGCTACAGCCATCAAACCCAACCAGGCTGCAAAATATCCTTCCCTGTAATCAGTTACGACTGTTTTGGAGAGCGACAGAAAGCAGGATAGAAAGAGAACAGATCTTAAAAAAAATTGTTTGGACCAAAAAGGTATGCAAAGCCTCTGAAGACTTCAGATGCATATACTGATTTTATTGGATGAGATGGCTGCTGTTGTAGCCTACTGACCTGTTCAAGGTAAATAAATCCTGGTCTGTTGAGGTGCCTCCATATCTCTACCATGCACTTATCTGCATCTCTACAAATATGACTCCAAGACAGGGTGGCAGCCGGCCTGAAGACCCCCAATTTGAAGTTACTCTATCTATTGTGTTACAAATGGTGGAAGCACCAAGCAATACCATGTGGAACTGGGAGCATCAAGCATATGATCCGGACCCAGAAGAAACGCATAACGTTTGTCTGACTTAGAGCACTGCCAGGGTGCAGAGAAACAACTGTAACCTTAAGGAGAGACTTCTTACCTGCCAAGCCACGACCACTCACATCTGGCTCCTAGCCTGCTGCAAACACAAGGCAAAACCGCCACAAGGGCAGTGCTTCAACAGGCGAGGAGCTCTCAAGTTACAGCGGCCTTAGTAAGTGATCACTAAACAACAAACAGCAGCTTGGTAACCATCCGCCGATGCCTTAAGGCACTGTTTGTGTGACCACAGACACAAACATAGGACTTGGCACTACGTGACAACATCAGCTACTAGACAACATAGAATAAGGTTCTGAATTTGGCGCTGCAGGTGCTGAGTGGGAGATGGTGAACGACTGGCTTAATGGATGGGGAATGCAAATCCCAGGGCACCCTTTAGCAAGCCAGAGTATTGCGTCACACTAAACAGATCAGCAGGGGACATATATTGCTCCTACAGCCAGCAGAAAGACAATTCAGTTATTTCCATGCCTTCTCCTTGGTGATAAACCAGGTCCAATTCCTTCCCTGAAGCTGTAGCTCCAGGCAGACAGGCGTAGGAGCACTCTCTCCACGTCTCACACATGCTGCTGTCTCTCAGTCTGGAGCCACATTGTTCATATTCGCTCCAGAAGCGGAGCATATGACAACAGCACTGCTGCTGCTGCAAGTTGTTTCTTGAGATCGGCATTTTTACAGATGCAACTGTGCGCATGAGATAGAGCATTATGAGATTGTTAGCCTGCAGTACTCCACCGAGAAAAATCTCTCTTGCTGTGGTAAACAGGAAACAAGGTTAAAATCTGTATACTCTTTATTAATGAGCTGCCAGTAACTACTTTTTTGCATCAAGCCAGTATGCTACAGCCCTTACATGAGAAGGATCTGGTAGCTGGTTTATGAGATACCATTTTCACTTTAGCTAAAGTAACAAGGGTTTTCTTTAGGCTCTTCCATCCTAATGCAGAAAAACCCTAATGCCACGCGAAGCCAGGTTTCATGGGTGCTTGGGTCTTTTACAAAGGTCTGTATCCATAACCTTTGTTAAATGTCTCCATGCTCTGGAGGTGACCTGAGCCTACTCTCAAATACTAAGGATGCTTCTATTTTCTCTGGCACATCCCGCTTGCTCCCCACACAGCATATGCTCAGTTCACAAAACAGAGCCATCAGCGTGTTGTAAGGAAAAGGAGGTAGTTCTAAACACACTGATTTATGTTTGTCTCTCCAGGTTCATAGGGTAAATCCGAAGGCTAAGCCTCCTTGCAAGTCTTGGCATCCTGGCAGGGCCAGAGGAATGTCACAGTAAGTGAGAACATTGTTGAGTCAAGTATATTCCACCTCCTAAAGTCTCTGTCTCCATCCTGCCCTGCTTATTTTTCTGCACACACTAGGAAAAAGTGGAAAGCCACCACTGTTTTGCTGACCATTTGCTCCCCAGCCAGTGAGGTCTCTAGCAGCCATTCAGCCCACCAGCTTTGATTCAGCCATGATCTATTGACCCTCAAGGAGTAGGTTACACATTTTTAAAATTATCATTTATAGTATTTTAGAAATATTTTGCAAAAATTGGCTCAAGCACATCTTCAGCAAGTGGCTAAGAGGCAAGGGTCATCATGAATATCAAGATCTGGACCCTAAGCTCTGGAAAAGGGCTTTCTGGCTTGGAACATTTCCTAGCCAGAATTGCTAAGAAAATTTATGGAGCAGGGGACAGGGCTGGAAATGCTCAAAGGGCTGCCATGCAGCCTAGCCATTTGTCAGCCTACTTCAAAGATTCACATCAGAACAGATGGTTGATTTAGAGCACATACTCAGTTAAGAGCTGGGGAACTCAGACTACCTAGAAATAGATTTACATCGTAACTCAGGCTGAGGGTGAAAGAGCTGGTAACTTGGGTTATTTCAGAGAAAAGACTGACTGTAAAATAGACCAGTGCCACAACAAAACAAACCCAAGAACTTCAGTTGCGCCTTTATACGTAACACACGTGGTTCAAAAGCTAAATGAGACAGATATGAGTGTACATCAACACTCCGCCATGGAACAAGGACATATCTTGCACTGCGAATATTTGATCATCTTAAAACTGCCTTTCTTGCTTAATCAGAGACCTTATTGAAACCTCTGTGTCAGCTGTGAGACCTTTAAAGGAGGACAGAACATAAAAAGCTCCTGCTCATTTCTCTACCTTCAGCCTCATTATAGTTACCACATACACCACACAAGCCAACAAGAGCTAGACCTGAGATCATCTGAACCAGGCAGGGATCTCTGTAGAAGGGGACAACTACTGGCAAGCAACACTGATCACGGAGACTACAAGATGTGGGCAATTAATTGGCTTATAGCTATAAGATCAGCAACACTTACCAGTTATTGGCTCCTGTTTCTGCCAACTGGGTGTTCACAGTCCAGGGAGGTGTTTCTTCTTAGAGCACTTGAATGGAGACTCTCCACAGGGTATTTATTAGGCTGGCGCACGAACAACAGATAAAACACTCTGGCATCTTCTTCTGTTCCAAAGTAAAGTGCCAGCAACCCAGACGCATTTTTGCATATGAGAAATTGAAGTTATAAAAATGACTTTTCTTTGCTGTATAGATGCAGAGTCCCTCAGCGAGCCTGACCGGGTCTGCCTACGGAAGCACGCCTGTATTTACAAAGGTAAAGAGCCCAGGTTGTCTGAACGACATAGCTCGTTTGCAACTACTAGCATTAGATTTTGAGTTTTCTTGCTCGATCAGAAAGTATTTTGAGGCTGGAACATCGGTTCATTTACAATTCAGAAGAGCCAGCATGCTTCATTAGTGATGCTATCAAACTAACATCTTAACTGGTAAACGATCCAGACAGACAGAACCACTTACATTAATTAATCTCATTTATTTCCTACAAAGGAGGCTGAAGTGGAAACCTCTCATAGTAACCTCCCTTATCATGTTGTATCCACCAGAACAGATGTTTTTCCTACATTTGTATCTTTATTTAAATGTATAAGCAAGCTAAAGCCTTTTAATGAGCACTGGTCTACGGGTAAAAAAAACTCCAGTCACAACCCACTGCAAAAGCATTAACCATTGTAAGTAAAATAAAAATACAGGCATGACCATATTCTTCACTGAAGAGTGTATTAATCCATAATATTTGCTTCAATGGGGAAATACTTATGTCAGCCATTTAACACCAACTTTTCGTCCTCCAGGGTCTACAAAACATAAGAGCTACGAAGGGTCAACTAGTGGTATTTGAATGCCGCGTTCGTGCTGCACCCACCTTACAGGTTCACTGGTACAGAGAATATGATCAGATAATAGATTCTGCCGATTTCCGCATACTACGAAAAAGTAGGTGTTACTACGTCTGCCTAATGCACAGTAATTTTATTGGGACCGTGGAAAGACAGGAACAAGAACCGCTATAAACATTTGGAGACAGAACACGTCCACAGAGGCAGAGTTAAGTTCACTGCACGAAATGACTGCTGCCGCACAGAGCCTGTGCTTCCTCTGGCAACGCATGAGCAGATCAGGTGTGACGGGAGGAGATTGCCGTGCTGTTAGTTATTAATGACAGCACTACCGAGCCATAACATCGTTGTCACTGTACATTACAACCACTGATGAACACAAGAAAAAAAATTAAAACCATATAAGTACATTTTAAACAATTTATCACACTCCCAGGCATGAGGTCATGGCTCCAGTGGGCCAAATTCACAGCAACTAACTCTCAAGTCAGTGGAGCAATTTCTGTATCATCTCAGCGGAGAGATGTTTGTACCATCAGGTTCCCCAGCCAAACCTGAGCTTCCCCTCTCCGGATGGTATCTCTCTTGACAGACAGAAAGGGAGATGGTCCCGTTTGTAACCGGGGTGACAGCTGAGGTGGGGAAAGGCGGTGAGCACTGAAGGTCTGTCTTCCATTCTGGTCTTCTAACCATTTAATTTTTTCTTTCTTATTTTGAGCAGAGGCTTGTTCATCAGCTGTTCCTGGTAAGTACACTGCGCATTTGCTGCTAGACTTCTCATTGGTTAATTACCCCAAGCTGAGTTTTTCCCATCCCATCCAAGACAAAACCTTGATGTTCAAAGGGGAGCCAGAAGATAGCATTCAGTGTCAGGCTGACAGCTGTCAAGTTCTCGGTTTTGACACAAGCACCTGAAAGGCCCTGATTTTTTTCACAACACAATGAAAAAGGTAGCGTCCCTTCTACATTCAGTCAAGGAGTACCACCCTATATATTAATGGCAAATATATCAACCATTCTGACCTGGATCTTTTCTGGGGTGTAAACTTGCGCAAGATAAGACAGAATTTAGAAAAAAAAAACAAACACGTTCCTTCTCTCTTTAAAATCGCAGGAAGAAAGATCCTTCCTTCACCTTTTCTCCTCCTGCCTCCCTTGGATTCCTATGCCCTTTGCATCCTTTTTCTGCACTTTATGGCACTTTATTTGCACTAAGTAACAATCCTCCTGCAAGGACCAACCCCTAACAAGTTAACATTTGGCTATTACGGTACAATAGCATGCCCGAATTTGTAATTTCAGAGGAAGTCTGCACTCTGGTTATTACGGAAGCTTTTCCAGAAGACTCTGGAATATTTAAATGTGTTGCTGCAAATGAATTTGGATCCGCGGCATCCAGTGCACGTCTCTCTGTTTCCCCAGGTAAGAACATGGGTCTCTGAGCTGAGCAACTAAGCATGAGAGAACTCGCTGCTGCTCAGCATCAGGCAGAGTCGCAGATATTTGCCAAGCAGAAGCCAGACCCAAGCACTTTTGCAGGCTAAAGAGAAGAGAAATGCCCCCAAAACATAGTCTGCTTGGGGACTTCTCAACACCGGGTGCAAGTCCTTCTGCATTTCTGCTTTTGGCCCCTCTTCCTCCTGGGTCAAGGATGACAAGGCAGAGATGTTCTCGCTCACAGAGGAGTCTCATCCCTGAGCTTCATCCCTCCAGGGACCCAGCTTAGCCCAACACACTGACTGTATCTATACCTTGTTTGTTACAGCACACGACTTGTCTGACTCGTGCTAACAGCCACCTCAAAAGAGAACAGCGCCTTTCATGTAAACAAAAGCTCACCAGCCCTGGTGAGAAGTCAGGTTTGGCTAACGCAGCTGTGCAGGTTTTGTCTACGCAGACCCCAAGGAGGTCGAACTCTCATCCACCTGCACAGACAAACCAGTTTCCCTTCTCGTTACCATAGCGTGCTGTACTGGTGAACCAGCATTGCTTTCTACCTGACTTGTGGACAATTCTAATTCCAGGAGCAAAAGAGCTGGAAAGTTTTGCAGGTGCTGCCCGCAGGCCAGCTGTGCAAGTCACCATGAAGAAACCCACCTTCCCTCAGAACAGTCGAACAGGAGCCAAGGACCGAGATGCGGCTGGCGTGCCGTCCTACAGTGCGGAGACCCCAGGGCCGGGCAGACGAGCAGAAGCCACAAATTTCAGCCAGATGAACTCCAAGAGCGAAGCCAAAGATTTTCGTGGAGCTTACGAGAATTCACCTCAGGCTTCACCTCCACGGTAAGACAAAGAGAAAATCACATCCCTGGGTTAGTTTTACACAATACTTAGGGGATGAACTTTCTAGTGACCCCAAAAAATACACCGGCAAAGCTCCCATGCCCCATACCCTAAGAGGGAACACGTGCACATGTGGTATCCTGAGCTATTTGCCTGCATGTAGTACCAGCTACAGAACAGCACAGGATCAATTTGGTGAAGTATGTAACTATCTAAAGGCTCAGGTAAGCGCCTAACGGTATTTTCAGAAGTGCCTATCTGTAAGTAACTTTAAAAGCATCACCCCAAATAATTAGCCTCTAGCAGACCTTTGGCTTCACATCAGAGCACAAGGCAAAGATCACAGTACCTGGGAAATTTCAAGGTACAATTCTGTTGCCACCACCTTCCTCCGTAACCCTAGCCAAGTGACATCACCTCATGTTTCTTTTCCTCATTCTGTAAGGCAGCAATAGAACTCGAGATCCTGTAAGCATGGTGCAGATTGTACCCGCAAAGCACTCTGTGGAGGAAAAGTACTGAACCAGTGACCCACTGGACAGGATGAACACTGTCCCACATCACGGTAGGGACACTCCTTGCCCAGGAGGTGGAGATTTGCCCCAAGAATAATGCGCTCCCTCTTAAAACAAGACTCTATCCAATTTCTGCCCCAAACGCAGCTCTCGGGTAGCTTTGTGCTTACTGCATTACTAGTTATTCTGTCCAATTGTTCCAGAGAAACAAAACGAGTTAGAACGCACATCTTGGCAATTCTGTCCCAGATTTTTGTAGTGTTTCTCAAGTGTTTATAGGCATAACGAAGACCTCAAACGGTGACAGTTGAAAGGTCCAAGCCCCGCACTACAGAGGAGTTTCCTCAGCCCTGTTTGTGAAGGGGAGAGCTACGAGGCGGACGTGCGCGTCCTCTCCCAGCTGAATGCCAGCGCTGCATTGCAGCGATACCATTACATCGTGTGTAAACGGCTGTCCCTGACAGAAAGCGTTCTCTGTGTTATAGTTTATTTTTGGATGTACTCAGCCAGTTTAACCAAACTGGTTATTTTAACAATTCTGAACATCCTCCTCCAAATTCACTACAGGAAAGATTGTATTTCAGTATAGATTTCTCCATGCACAGGAAATTTTTTGCTAAATCACAGAGTAAAAATGGATTTGCTTCAATAACCTGCAGATCGCTAAGAGGAGGCTCTCAATTTAGCTTCAAGCCCTTCCATGAAATCCAAGCTTGCTCCAGGGAAATCAGCTGGGGGCCCTACACAGACCCCACTGCAGAATCAGAACCCTGGCTGAAGGTAACTTGTACGGACTTCAGGAGACTGCAGCAGCACAGAGCTGCAGAGGGCTTGCTTGCAGCCTGCAACGAAGCTGTGCACGGGCCGTCCTTGTCTTCAAATATCACAAGCCCAGCATGTGAATGAAGCACTGTATTCAAGTCACCTCACGCTCAACTGCCTCAGGTCCAAACACCTAGACATAAGCCTGAGTTTGCTCGGGAGTATCTAACGCAGACCAACACCACATTGCCTGTAATCTTTACCTGGTGATTGTTTTAAACAAGGACAGCCTGTTAATTGTCTGCCAGGCAAAACGCCTTTTATAAAATCTCTGGTATAATTACCTCTCTGGAGGAATGGCGGCTCTAGGAGACATTTCCTAGCTGTCCTTTTAGAACAGGACTAGTTTGTCCATCCTCTCCAGACTGCTCTAAGGCAGCAGGAAGACTGTATTTTGACATTTCTAACAAGCGACCTGTGGGGAGCCCCTTTTGGATGATACTTGCTGCTTAGGATGACTGCTTGTAAAGTTCATTGCCTGCAGCAGTACCAGGGAGCTGTGGTTGCGTTTTTATTTTTATAGTTTTGGTTAGTTTGAAATACAGTACCTGACGTCCTGCATGAAGGGATAGAACATACCATGAAAATCAGCTATGCAATAGCTGTTTAAAATTTGGGTTATATAAAACATTAACTAGTGTATAGAGCTGCAGAGGGCTTTCGATTGACAGCAATGCTGAACCAGATTTTAGAAGGCATTTACACATCTCAAAACACAGAGACAAAACTATTAAAATTTCTAAATATACCCATCTACGAGCATCGAAATATTTTTAAAGCCCACAGTCTTATTGCTGTGTGCTTTGAAACATCATTATGAATGGGACACAACATTGTAAATGTTGCTGTTACCTCAAACTGAGCAACCATCTCTAACTACTAGCCATACAATAACTGTCTCGTTAGACAGATTTAGCTATGTAACTCACTCATGTAGTGTACGTGGTTGCAACCGTATTACCAAAGATAAAAAGAAATACCGACAGTGATGACAGAACAAAGCTATTACTGGGAATAACTATAAAATGAATGAAGTCCTTGTACTCATACTTCTCCGAATTATTACTTAGCAACAGCCACTCTACAAAAACTAGAAAATGCAGTTCTAGAAGACTGCTGCTGCCAGCTACTCCTTTCTGAGCCCTTTCAAATCTGCAGCTTGCAGCACCCTTCTCAACAGCCTTAAAGAAGATGAACAAGATCTATACCGATTACTAACTTTATTAAAGGAACTTAATCCAAGCAAAAGAAGAGGCTTCAGCCACAAAGCGTACTGCCAGGTATACTTTTAGGTCGCTTCTAAGTTTTCTTAATAAGTAAAAGATTCTTAACTTTTTTCTAGCCGTTTGTTGCTATATGACTCAAGCAACTACGAGAACACGATCAGATGCAATGTGTCACCATTCACAGAAAGTAAACTGAAGCAGTACAGAAAAGCTGGTCTCTAACACCTCGCAGTGCTGGTCAAAGTACTATTAAGTTACCCTAGCACAGGCTGTGAGATTTATTCCACTGCTTTTATCAGTTCAGCTTGTAGTTCTGGTTTTTTTCCTACCTTCTGTATCTCACGTTTTTCTGTTGCTTCTCTTTAGCACAAGTCATCCCAGTTGCATCCAGCCTTTTAAGTGCATAATGCCATTCTTAAATGGATGCCTTGCAGCCCACTTCAGTTCTGAAGCGCGCATACTGCACCCTCATTGAAGCCCATGGGAAGCCAGGGAGCCTGCCTGAGCACAGAGTCTGACTTTTAACAGCTTCCTACAGGGCAAACGATCATGCTACAGTCATCTTTTTTTAAGTACTCAACTCTCTCTGTGCAAACTACAGATTTTATTTTTTTAAAAAACTTAAGCAAATAACTTCAGCAACAACCAGGGACAGCTTCTTCCCTTAATCACTTCCATCACGAGGAATTTAAATAAATCAGCACTCAATTAACACCTGCTACACAGATTTAGTTGACAAACGGTGGGCTGATGTTTAAATACAAATGTTAAAAGTGGATTAACTCTTGAAGACTCACCCATCCAGTGAAGGAAGAGAAGGGGCAGCTGAAAGACCCCAGGCAGCTGAGGACTGGGGTTTTCTTAAACAATACCCTGGCAAGAGTTGCCAAAGGATAATTAAGATACTTAATACACTATAATGTTAATTTAAGATGTAATTAAGCATTGAAGCCTTCGATCAAAGGGATACAAATCACCTAATCTGCCGGCAGCATCTATGGCTGTACCGGTGGAAACATCTTTTAATCCAAGCAAGTACCTGTAACGACACACGCGACCAGCAAAACATCATCAAATAATACTGTTACCATCAAGTACATTTTGCGTTATGACCCTTCAGACACCCACCCGATCATTTCCCCCACCACCAGCCACGCTGCTGCTCTTGATTAAGCCCCGTACCAGAGCGAAGGTGCTGGCAGCACCAGGGGACGAGGGCTGGGCATCACCGGGGGACGAGGGCACGGTGGCCCCAGCTACCGACGGAGGGCTCAGTGCTGTTGGGCAGATATTTAGAGGATATTTGCGTTTGGCTTTCAAGTGTCTGTTGCCTTTAAGTACTCAGCCTTAAAAGCAATAAGAGAGTGATATCACGACAGGGGCAATTAGCTACAGCCGATTAGTAAAGGAAGAAAAAAAAGGAAATTCGTTGAGATAACGAAGTGGGTTTAGGGATGTTTAAGCATGTTGTAGCCCTCCTCGGTCGCTGCTCCTTGGCAGGTCGCTAAGGGCAAACCCCCCCCACCCACCCTGCTTTTCGGTTCAACAGCTGTGGACTCCTGCAGGCGTTGCCCTTGTCCCGCTGGACACAGGGACTCGCGGGAGCGGGGGAGCCGAGCGACAGCGAGGGGCAGAGCCGGGGGCGGGCAGGGGCCGGGGCAGGGGCAGGGGCCGGGGCAGTGGCTTGAGGAAACCGCGGAGCCCCGGCCGCCCCCGGCGGGGCCAGCTCCCCCCGAGCGCCGGTTCGAGCGCTGCCCGGCGCGGGTGATTCGCTGGCGGCGGGCACCTGCCCAAAGCCCGGGCTCCGGCCCTTAAACCCCGGGTCCCCGGGGCTGGCGCAGACTCTTATTGTGACAGCGGTGCCGGTCCCGCCGTGTCAGCTGCTGGCAGCGCTTTAAAGCCTCCGCTCCTGTAAGGCTACGCAGAGGGCTACCATGCCAGTCCGGGTCAGGGAGTGACGGTCCCTTCCCAAAACACTGGTTAAAACCCACGTGGCAACTTCTAGGCTCGTAGGTAAGGCGCTGCGTTTGGTTTTTGTTCCATGTCCCTTTTTCCTCCGAAGCTGGTTAGGGAGCCGGGGTGAGAAACTGCAGTGCGCTGGGGAACGCCGAGGTGGAAGCTTGCCTTTGGGGCGGGGGTGTCCGAGGTAAGGTGGGAGGCAACAAAAGGGGAAAAAAAATTCTTTTTCCTAAAAAGCAAAGTGTCTCTATTATGACTTACTGTTTTCGTCTTGTAAGGTCAAAAGTCTCTTTGGATGTATTTTATTTTTTTCCACCCGAATCAAGGTGGAGCAATTTGAGGTAAACCTAACTTATCCCTTGCTGTGACAACGGAATCCATGCATTGTACCTCGTTTAAGGGCAGTATTCTAGAAAACAAAGTAAATGCTCGTTTCTGTGCACGGCCTGTAGGTAAAATGAATGAATCTGTAAGCAGGCAGTGATACGAAAACGGTAGAAAACCAAAATGCAATGAGTTTTCTGCACCACTGAATGAGAACACAGCGTGGACGTGCTCCAGAAATTTGAGCCAGCTTCAAATTCCAGGAGCACGACAAGGGGAAAGTTAGGGAATTTTTACTAGAAAACCTCTGTTTATGTACAGTTAATTTACAACTAATATTGATAATTACCTTTAGAAAATGAAAGCTTTGAATCTTTAAAACGAGAGCGATTTCTTCAGCTGATCTCCCGCCATGGGAATTTACGACCTGGTGGAGCCCTTCATGGGGCTCTCCGATGAGAGGAATACAATACACCGTGTATATATAGCAGCGAAACAGCTGATCTCAGTGGGGCAAGATTACAATTTTTTCCAGCACATGTAACTGTGTGGATTTATATTCTCATTTTTTATTAGCAGCTTTACATTTATTTTGGGGGGTTATTTATTTATCCTGGAGCTGAAGTTGTCAGTTTTAACAAACTTGGTCAGTCTGCTCTAATTAAACTTTCCCCTTTTGTAAGTTGATGGAAAGCCCGTGTTTAGATATCAAGGACCTGCAAAATAAATGCAGGACCTCAGAGCGGCTTGGCTTGCCCTACTTTATCCTACAGCTACATGGTTCGGGCAGTTATTAGCCCAAACGGCAGATCTCGGGAAATCACTTCAAACAGAGAAGCGCAGTCCTTGGCATTCCAATCCCAAATTCCAATTGGATATAGAAAGCTCTGAACTCAAAAGCCATTAGAGAAGCGATCGGGATACTTTGTTTCAAAGGTTTAGGCTTAAAAGAAAGCGAAACCTGTTTCGTGCTTCCCTATGGTGTAAGGCATTTCTCGGCACAAATAGCCAATTCTCCGAGCGATAGTACATTTAGTATTTTGACAGGGCATGGAACTGAGGATCCAGAGATCTCTAGTTAAGATGATATGTGCAAACTACCTTGCTTAGCAGTAGTATCTATGGTTATCTGTAGACTCAGGCAGGCGGTGGGTTGTCTCATTAAACCAATTGCTATTCCTTTTAGAATTTAGTGGATTTTTTTTTTTAGAACTTATCTTGCAGATCAGATAGCTGTGGTGAGCACTGCACCTGAGTCGGACAGAGTGCGTGACTTGTTATTGTAATCCAAAACGTTTGCACAGTTCTGGAATAGTTCTAATCAATCCTAAGTCTCTTTAAGTTCAAACTTTAACTGTCAGTTGCCTGAACTTCATACTCTTTGGGTTGCTAATGACTGCTCACGACACAGTATTTTTGTGATTCAAATGGTGATGTACAATTTATTTTACCTGTATTGTCTTCCTTAAGGGAAAATCCACACCAAGAAAGCCTCTATTCTGCAAGGCAAGGGTTCCATTCTATCCAGGAGCCCAGCCAAGAAAGCTTTTGTGGCCTACCACCTAGTTTTTACCAGCCACCTATCCAAAGCCAATTATCACCAACAAAAACCCAGGACAGCCGTGAAACCTCTCCTATGAGTGTCCCTAATTTCCCATCCGTTTCCTCTATGTGCCAACCAACCATGTTTAACTATGAACGTCCAAAACACTTTATCCAGTCTAAGAACATGTGTCAAGGGCAACAGCAGCCTCCGGGACCCGCAGCCTCTACAGAGTCAAGCAGACAAATCAAACAGTCCTCCATCCTAATACAGCCTCGTAACCCAAGCGGGCAGAAATTCTCCTCCTCATCATCGCTGAGCTCTTCAATCACGCTCTCCTCGCCTTCCTGTAGTGCCCCTAAGGAATCCACATATCCTGTCACGCCTGCATCTGCGCAGTCTCCTGCTAGCTCATCATCTGGGCAACGGCTTATATCCATGCCTAACCAACCCCCCGCAGCATTTCTGTGCTCAGTGCTACCCTCGCAGCCCAACTATAACAGCCAAACTCCTTCTCCTATGGAACCTCAGTAAGTATATACAGGCTTCTAACCTCCCCTTGCTTTCCTCTGGCCTGGCCTCTCCTGTGCACTGACCATCCCAAACCCAACCGTCTGGTGAAACACCAGCTCGGCCGAAGCCAATGGTAGAACTCCCATTGACTTCTGATGTTCGAGGCAGGACTCTGCATGAATCGGGTTAGGAGGCTGAGCGTTTGTCCTTGGCATCTGTGTGGGAGAGATGGGTATCCACCACGAATTAGACCATACAGAAGTCACATCGCGGGCTGCTGTGCAGGTTTTCTGGGTCAGTTTGAACAGTTTCGTTTGATTTGATGGAAATCACTTGTTTAAGAGTATCCAGAACAGAAGACTGACACCCATCTCAAATTAATTTCTCTCAACAAACATGGCTTATGAACGGGGAGGCGGGGGGAAGGCAGTAGTATTTCCCACATATAAATGACTTCACGATTCCTAGTAAGTGTCAGTGGTATTTTCAGGTTCCACATCATGATGGGACTCTATGCTCACCTGCAATACAATTTTCGTTAATCATACGTGCTAACAGAAAGGCAGCCACTTAAAAATTTTACCCCTTCAGACCAAAGACTAAATTCTTTCCTGAAAATGTATTATATCATTTTGCCTTTAGGCTGCAATCCAAATATCTCCCAAGGTCAGTGAGATCTCAAAGGGAGCTGGGTCTTGCCTTCTCACCAACTTGTACTCCTGCCAATATTAGCTGGAGGTCCCGGGGAATGTCAGTGTAGAACATGCAACAAACACTCAACAGAGGATATCAGAAAGGTGACGGGGGGGGGGG
>VZSC01004078.1:31995-87815 GCA_013398225.1 Steatornis caripensis
GGGGGGGGGGGGGGGGTGGTCCTGCTGGCTTGGCTATAAATTCAGGCTTGAGCATCAGTTTGTATTCAGGAAATCTGAATGTTTCTGGGTTTTTTTTTTTTAATCACAGCACTATGGGAAGCAGAAAGGTAAGATGGAGTGGGCTAGCTGGGGCACTAAGGGGTGTTGCTTGAAAGTACTGCAGGAGCGTATGGGGGTTAGGTACGCCTCTGGAGTCAAGCTGGGTTTTGTGTATGTACTGTGGGGTGGTTTGTTTTCATAGCAAAGGGCTTTCATGCCTCACCATGGTTTTCATATGAGCTGCTCTTAAATGCAACATTATGTGAGTTGAGGAATTATTTTCCTAATCATCCTACAAATGCGCAAACGGAGACATACGAATCCGTTGGGCAAATCACTAAAGTTTTTAAGTTATAACTTGGGCAAGTTATAAGTCCAAGCAGTGGTGGGAATAAGTACCAGAATTATAACCCTTCTACCCTATTCTAATCAGCAGAACAAATTCCCAAGCAACAGGAGGAAGAGGATTTTGAATAAAAATAATTGCTGAACACAACTGCAGCATATAAGGCCCCACTGCATGTAACGAACCGGGTTAGATCCCATCAGCACAGGTCACCAAGTGCTGTGACCTCTAGCAGACCTTCGCAACCTGTTTTCAGGGATGCTCCTCTTTTCCTAGCACCTTTTGGAATCAAGTCTACTGTTTTAACTCCAAGACTTGATTGTGCCTCTTGGCTATGGATTATGGGATCAGGCTATGTGGGGGGTTGCAGCAAGGGCTCCTAAAGACTCAGCCTAGCTTAGGACCCAGCCTAGCTTGGGGTAAGCCTGGCTATTGAACAACTGGACAGAAATGCTATATGAAGTAACTTCGTAGGGCCAAGAAGAAGAGACAACTAATAAGCTATTTGTTCATACCTAATCAACTAGTTTGTGAGTTTGCTGTGGATTTGCAGCATTCAGGGCCTTTTTAACAATTGAAATTGTAAAGGAATGCAGTTTTTGAGGGAGAACTTGCTCCTGGACAGACTCACATTGCTCAGTGGAGTTAATGGCTCCCTCAAAACTCTACTGGCCTTACTGCACCCATCTGACTTGGGGCAGGGGTCACTGCAGGTTGTAGGGATGCTGAGCAGCAATCCACAGCAAACTGCTGTGAGTGTTGTGGGAGGACACTCGGTGACTTGGCTAGATCATTATGCTTCCCCTTAAGGTTTTGATAATCACACCACCTAACCTATCTATCTCCCAAATGCTCTACGGATTCTTTTGAACCATAGTTTCTAGGTAGCAGGTTCACATTTTTGTGCGTATTCTACGAAGTTGTGGCAAACAGTCAAGCAGGCCTACAGCAATAACTTTGTTTTCTCTTCCTGCATGAGTAGTTACTCACAACCAATGTATAACAAACAAGTTAGCATCAACTCTATGCAGAAGACATCAGACCAAGAAATTCAAGGAACGAAAGAGGCCCTCATTCAGGACCTGGAAAAGAAACTCCGATGCAAAGACAACCTTCTCCAGAATGGCAACCAGGTAAGGGAAACCTGCTGATTAAGGAATAGGTCTGCTCTGACTCTCGGTAGTGCAAGCAGGGATGCAGAGACTAGTTGTAGTGCCACAGAGGCTGGAGCCTCCAAACTGAGCTGAAAGCAGGAGGAAATGCAGGAGCAACACTGCCCAAACACCTTTACTCAGAACCTCAATAGGTCCCAAAGAGTTCTTTGAGGCATTTATGACCAGAATATTCTTTCAGTACGAGGTAGCTGAATTTTTCCATTAGAAATGTAAAAAAAAAAAAATCTCTTCCAACAGCAACTCCGTTTTTAATCATGGTTCAGGGCTGGTGTAAAAGGTGTGGTTCTGAAAGACTTACATCCAACCTCTTTGTTTCCCAACACCCTCGTCACAGTTGGTTTTTGCTATTAGAATGCAGATAGCTGTACTGGTGGGCCAGGTTCAGCTCAGGCCTGAGAAGGCCCTTCCCAGTAGAGGGGCAGCACATGGTTGGTGCATGATGAAAGCTGGCCTGAATGTCTGGCAAGAGAGATGCTTGAGGTAGGTCTGTCTGAAGACATCTCCTGTGACTTCAGTGAGGGATGTATTGCCTTCTGAAAGCCATCTGAAGTAGCAAGACGGCTTTGAGCTGCTATCGCCTTTCCCTCTTATCCTGCCTTCTTGGTCAGCATACACCATTCAAGTTGTCTTTGAATTTCTGCAATCAAATTAATAATTCTGCAATCAAATTAATAATTAATCAAATGAATACTTGAAAAATAATAATCAAATTCATAATTTGTGGCACAAACTTGAACTCTCTGCTGGGGATCCTGCTGAACATCACATCCACAGACAACCAGAAACCCAAGGAGGACCCCTCAGTTCTCTGGACGTGATTTTACCCTGGCTTTCAGCACCAGGGTTAATAAATCAAATCATTAGAAACTTGGAGAAGTACCAACATTTGAAACCTCATTCTAGAGACCATCACTACATGTGGCAAACCTCTTTGATTTCTTTTTATACAAAAACCCCCAACAAATCAAATAAATTACACGAGCTTCTAAGACAAAGTCTGTCTCCTATAAGAAGATCTCTTAGTTTCAGGACCTACTTATTTGTTCTGCAAAGGGACAAAATGCTTTACCAAGAAATCCAAATCTGGGAGGAAAATTTGCTTACCAGTAGGGAAGAACTTTACAGCAAGCTAGAGTGAGCAGGTCTCTAATGTGGAAACTTTCCTGCTAGCCAGGGGCAGACCGGTAAAAGCTCAGTGTTTATAGTTTCCGTCTTCTTTCCCCTGAACTAGAAAGGAGTTTTTCCATTACCATCAGTGGGAACAGGTTTGTGTCATATATGTAATTTTAAATATTGAAGGAAAAAATATATTAGGTCAAATCTGACTTAATGTGTCCCTAACAGGAATGTCCTATCTGCTGTAAGAAAGCTTCCCATTGCAAGCCAGCTTTTCTTCCCATAGGAAGCCAGGCTAAAAATAAGGCTTATGCAATCGCCACTCTGTGTCCTCCTCCCCTTGTCCTCCGACGATGTCTGAACCAACTGGCCAATCTCAGCCACACTTGATATAACTGTAATGACCTCAGGGATATTTAAGCTCTCGCAGGTTTTGCAAAAGGTCTCTCTCGCTCTTTTCTAACGAAAAGTCCCACAAGCCTTTCCAAACCCTTATCTGTGCAGAAGTAGCCACCCACATGTCCTGTACACAGTAGAAACTCAGTCAGAGCTTATCCTCATGTCACAAAAGCCAAACCCAAGGTAAACTTTGCGGGAAGCGAAGTGTCTGGTGCTCAGGGGACTAACGTACTCTTCTAAAGTAACCCAACTGACAGAACTTGAATCTAACTCTGCTCATACTTATCCCAGTGTGCCGCATCCATATTGTAGGAACTTAGTGTTACATGACTCATGACTGAAACTCATTCTTGTCTCAAGACAGCACACAGCGTTTCATAAGGCGGCTGTTGCATTGGCATAAACTTCCGTTGTGCTTTGAGGGGTACTAGTGCTCCTCTTTGGCTGTGTCTGCTTCTGGTGTGGCTCTTGCTTTTTTGGGAGTAGGGGACGCCAGCATCCATCACGCCTCTAGTTCCCGAAGTAAATCCACAGATGAATGACTTGGGAAGTTTTCCCAGTGCTAACAGAAAGGTACCCTGGGACTTACTCTGGCTTCTGAGATAATGCCATCAGTTACCCATAAATAATCCCAGTGGAGAAAGAGGAGGAGTGGAAGGCCACAGATGGCATTAGAGAGGCTTTGATGAACAGGCAGTTTAATCTTTTATGCATTTCAGCGCTGTATATATTGAGGCTGACTTCAGTAGGCATCACAGACTGCAAACCCTCTGGAATAGATGTGGTGTTCCTATTCAGCCGCTGCTTTCATTGACAACACCCTGAATTTGTGGCATATTAATGTGCTCTTACAAGCCAATCTGAAATAATAAATGGACTTCTGACTAGAATTTCTCTCCACTCCGCTTTAAGCGATTAACTTATGAAGAAAGAATGGCTCGCAGGCTGCTCGGACCAGTAAATGCTGCATCTGTGTTGGAAGCGCAAAGTGAAGACAACATGCAGAACGCACAGGTAAATGGGGACCTGTCTCTAGAACAATGATTTCCTGGTGACTGTGCTGTGACCTGCTTGTACCTGAATAGGGCAGAGACATGGGGTTTACTTGGCACCAGAGGAGGGGAGGGGAGGGAAGGGGACAGCTCTCACTGGCAGAGCCCTGTATAGTAGGGATTTGGGGGTTTTTTTGGGGAGGTGGTGGCAGAGGCGGGGAATTTAAGCACCATCCCCTTGCTGGGCCTGATCTGTAGGAATGACCTCTCCAGGGAGGAATTACAACAGCTGCTGCACAGCGTGTTACACCCTGCCTGTGACAGGCAGGGAGCAGCACTGCGAGGGAGACAGGTACCTGACAGCAGGAGACAGCCCAAGTTCAGACTTGGCCAGGACATCAAGGTTTACACCTGTCACTGTTCAGAATAAGTGACATTGACTACAAGAGGTCAGGGCCTTGGGGTGGGATCAGTTGGGTTTTAGCTCTTCCAGTGACCAGTAGCCACTAAGAGAAGGCAAAGCAGTTATTTTAGCAGCCCATGTGCTGGCAGTGAAGAATCTATTACTACTGGCATTTTCAGAAGCATTTTAGTTGGAAGACTTGCACCACTCATTGGTCTCTTTGGCACTTCCGTGATCAAAGTTAGTGGAAACGTCTGTGATGCGGCAGTGGGTAGCTGTGCAGCCAAAGAAAACATCCCTCCTGCTGCACGCACGCAGAGAGCCAGCAGGCTGGCATACACCTTCCAAAGTGCCATTAGCAAAACTCTTTGATGCAAGAGACACCTAAGATCACAGCAAGGGGGGAATATCCAGTTTGAGCTATTTCTCCTCAACAATCACCTAACAACAGCAGGCAAGAAGGGAACATTATGGATGTCAGAGAGCAAGGGAAGCCTCGTCTTTTGCAGAGAACAAGGAAACATTCAGTCAAAACAGGATGACTGGCAACATTTCAGGGTGTCTGAAATGCTGCATAAAAAGGAGTGTTGGAAAAGAGAGATTGGCTTATGTTTGGGAGAGCTTATTCCCATTGCTCAGTCTTATTTTTAAATATTGTAGTCACTGATTCATTCAGTCTCCTGATTCTTCAGGAACTTAACGACACCATCAGTCGATATAATAGAGCACTCGAATTATCAGCAACTTCATCAGTACAGCATCATTTCACAAGACAAGTAATAACTGTACAGAACTGTACAAGCAGTTGCCTTTGGACTCAGCATCGAGCTCAGTCCAGCAAAACTCTCATTCATGTAACACTTCCCCTGAACTGAGGACTGCTTCTGTGCTTGAAGTTTAAACCCAGGTTTAAATGTTCCACAGTAATGGACTACAGAGCACAGAACTACCCAGTATATTGGCTCAATTCAAACACCCCAGAAATTTCCATGCAGTGTTTCCTCTATATGACTCCATTGCTAAAACGAGCCACTGGTAATAAACTCTGCTTGCATTTTCCAGACATCCAAGTTCCTAGCAGGAATCAATCCTGGGTACTTTAGCAGATTTACTCATGTGATTGCAGAGTTGTCAGCGAGCTTAGTTGGTGCTGTGATCTAGAAAGAAAAGTATTTTCCAGCTCAGCATGTGTCCATCGTTATTGGTACCATATTTAAGTGGGCACAATACAGTGTTCTTGCCAGCGATTCCACTTCTATTCCTGCTATGGGGAAGGACACTCCGTACTTAGCTCTCATTTTAGATACTGCCAGTAGTACTGCTCCCCTATGACAAAGGTTATTGGCTGGCCAAAAGCCTTGTGTGCCAACCAAAACTGCTGCACCTATCACCTGTGCAGAGTGATGAGAAGCTGTCCCATTCTATTAACAGTACTAGTTACTGTCATGGCAAAGCCTCGGGTGAAAACGGAGTGTATTAGCTCCTGATGCAAGATTCTTCACCTCTTGTCGCAATGACTTCTGAAGTATTTAGTTTGCTTTTAAGCAGCAGTCAGTATACTAACTTAAAATGGCTTCTCGTTCAGTTTATAGATAAAACTTTCTATGTTAACTCACCTCTCCTCTTCCTCTTTCCAAGCACCAGAACGCAGAGAACATCAGGCTGCAGGTTCCTACAACACATGTAAGGTAATGCATAAACTTGTGCTGTGCTACTCTTCAAGACCTTATTTCAAATGTTTCTAGGCAATGTTAGTTTCACTTCACTACTTATCACTTATTCTAAAGTAGTAATTACTAAATTCATTCACTTCCTTTCAACTAAAACACTACCATTTGTGGATGTGGATGGCTGGTGATGCCTATGATCTTAACCCAGTCAATTCTAAGCATAACACTACAGGCTTGAAGACTCCGTGTACCCAGGGCAAATACGCTTTGTATTCTAGAAGATATATCTCTAGTCAAAGCAAGGTCCGACAACGTAAGTGATGAAACATAGCATGATGAAACACAGCCTACATTGCTCTTGTAAATTCTTTTGGATATTAGGCCAAAGATGAAGGTTTCATATGTTACGCTTCTCTGTTGAACAACTTGGGCAAGACTAGAGGTTGATCAAAACTTGCGCCTTACAGCTGAAAGGCAAACCCGAACTGTAGTGTTGGATTCCTAAACGTGTCGAGGGACTCTAGCTGCAATCGGTGCTTCAACGTCATTTGTGCTATGGTAACTTTTACATCATTAACTGGTTTTGCCCACTTTTTAGGAGCAGACCATCCTCAAGAGGAGATGAACGTGGACATGACTCAATTCAGGAAAAGTTTTTTCAGCCACGTTTTACACAAGTGCCTGAAGACGTAATTATTGAGGAGGGGCGATTCTGCAGGCTCGACTTCAAAGTAATACCAGCCTTTCCCTTTCAGTCTGATTAGCTCTGTGGGGTGTGGCATGAAAAGAGCTCTCTGAGCTACAGCGTCTTTGCTTTTTAATAAGCCACAGCACTAATGGCAAATGGCACAGGATCTCTCTGGGCAATGTAAAGCAAGAAATAGGAGACAGCTAAATGTTTCCGCATTTTCCCTTGGAAAATGTAAATGAAATTAGCTTCATAAGAATATGGTTAAAGCTAAATAGTGGTAAACACAGACCACCACAGAAGACCTTCTAGACCTCACTGGGAAGAATAAATATTAGGGCCCTACTGAAAAAAGGCGTTTTGGGAGGTGACCTTGTGCTTTGCCCTGGCATTTCACTGACTTCACTGGACACATGCTGGGCATGTGTTCAGCAAGGCCTGTTTAGGACTAGCCTGCCTTTAATGAGACCTCTCTGAGGTAACTGTGCCTTTGCTGGAGCAGATAGTCTGGCAAGGAAATACCATAATTACAAACAAACAAGACACCAGAATGGCCTGACACTGCATGGCAATTGTACCAACCCTAGCGTAAGGAAAAAACTAGGTCTTCCGCACACGCAACTTTACTGCAAAGGCTGTTTGCTGACTGTGGTTTGGCTTGATTTTTTCTAATCGCTTTCAATCCATTTTTCTTAAGTAAACTCTTGCCAGACTTTGGCATGACCTTAAGCTGTTTTGCTGCAAATTGCTTGACTTCTGAACGTCATGGACAACCTGGAGCTTGTCTGCAGGACAGTTTATTTACATACACTATCAAAACAGTATGGATGTTGGCACTGCTGACAGTGCTAGCTGTGGGATTAAAAGGGTGAGTTCCCCTGCTCCATGAACCCACAGTGAGTCTCTTTGGCCTAACACAAACTACCTCACAGGATGGGAACAACAGGGGTTTACAGGAACAGCAACCACTGTGTTGTAGCTAAAGCTCATCTCTCCATGGCATTTCATGAGCCTTCCTCCCTGTGCAGCATCACATTAATATTCAAAACTAGGCAAGACTGTAAAATTTTGCAGTAGGATCATGATTTGATGATCTAGCAGCATCAAACTCCATATAGCATTGAAGGGCTTTTATTATCTTAAAGCTGTTTAACTCTTCACTGCTTTCCTCTCCTTCACAGGTTAGTGGGCTGCCGACTCCAGATGTGATGTGGTATCAGAATGGAAGGATGGTTCATCAAGATCAGTTCCATAAAATGATAGTGTCAGAAAAGGGATTCCACTCATTTATTTTTGAAGCAGTCAAATCATCTGATGGAGGGACATACGAATGTGTGGCTGTCAACCGTGCAGGAGAAGCGTCTTTTGCAGTAAAAGTGGAAGTAATCGGTAAGACTGAGGGTACTGATAGTTACACCTGGCCACACACAGAAAATCTCAGTAATCTAATGCCCTCCTCTGTGTGTTTGGGACATAAAACAATTAAGAAGAGGAGGTAGATCTCCAGATATTTAGGCTCAAACTGTTAACAAACACTTTACTTTTTCCAAGACTATTTTAACATGTACATCTGGGATACCGTATTTCTTCAAAGCACTTCTGGTGGGATATTTAGATGTAGTGGTATGTCCAGAATTTGGGAGTTATTAATTTCCCAGAATTGATAATATGTTGATTGACTCTCCTCCTAAAGTGGATTGTGTCTCCTACACCCTTATGCTCATGGCAATCGCCTGTATGCTAAGGAGTTACAGTAAGGAACATGTGCCCTCCTGAATTAAGCATTCTGAAATCTGAAAAAACAAACCTGATATTAGCATTCAATACTTACAGTAACTCCTCCTTATCTTTCCTCTTTAATTTAGCAAAAGAACATCACACACCTCCCACTTTCATCTTCAAGCCACAAAGCAAAAAGGTTTTTGAAGGCGATACAGCTAGACTCGAATGCCAGATCTCTGCTATCCCAACACCCCGGATTTACTGGAAAAGAAACAACGAAATGGTACAATATAATACAGACAGAATAAGGTATCCTATTAATGAGTTGGCCATCGGTGTGTTAGAAAACAATAACCACTATTTGTTAAGTCAAATTTGAATTGGCTGGTTTCTAAAAGCAGCAAGCTGGAAAGCTAGATCTGCCCCTTGTTTATGACACGGGGCGGACAGGCCCATGTGCTGGACAGGCACGATGCTCAGTCTTGTTCTGAGGGCACAGAAAGAAAACTCTGTGACCAGATGCCACTCTGAATTCTAGCAGCAGCTACAAGGCCCATGGAGAAAGCACGGCTTTAGAACTGAAACGTGCAACATGTTGATCATGCTGTGAGGCCGCGGGGCTATAGAAGGGCCCTGATGCCACCTGAATTGTATGATGATGTGAATTACTGGTGGCTCATAACACAAACGCAGTGTTTATATCTAAATAGTTTGCAGCACCCTGCAAGAATTGTTCTCGGGCTTTCTCAGTTCCTCAGCACATAAACTGACTCTGATTTCAGTGTCTTCTCCCCTTCCCCCTCCAAGCACTTACATGTAAACACCTTCATTTTTCAGCTTGTTACATGACAATACTGGAAGGATTTGCCTCCTGATTCATAATGCAAACAAGAAAGATTCTGGTTGGTATACCGTGTCTGCTGTCAATGGAGCAGGGGTAGCCACATGCCATGCCAGGCTGGAGGTTGCAAGTAAGTACTACATCACGGTGCCACAACCACAACTGAAACTGCCACTGGCACTTGTATTCAGAACAGACCCTCAAGACAAACCTAATGAAGCTTAGACTGCTGGGAAGATTTCTTTCCAAAGACACTGAACTAGCCAAAAAGTAACTATCCCAGGAAAGACTTTTTATTGAGTACCAAGACACTGTGATGTGTCCTTTGCACATCATCTGCCTCTGCCATCCATGCTGTTTAAAGACTACAGTTTGACAGATACCAAGGAGGGTGAATATAAATCTCTGGCACCTGAGATATGGGCTTGTCTGTTAAATTCTTCCTAAGGGTTTGCTGGGTTATGTTGCAGATAAAAAGCAATTGGGTTGCTCTATCACAGGTCTTTCCGCAGTCTGGGAAGACACTGAAAGAGGATTTTTTTCTCTCTTCCAGCACATGCAAACAAGCCAGTTCCAGCCCCAAAGCAGTTACGGGTTCGACCAACTTTTAGCAAGTATTTGGCACTTAACGGAAGAGGACTGGATGTGAAACAAGCTTTCTCACCAGAAGGAGAGTTTCAGCGTTTAGCTGAGCAGTCTGGACTGTATGAAAGTGATGAACTTTAACTGGAAATGAAGAGGAAAGCTCGTACCGAAAAGAGACAATTACAACATAGATGCAGTTAACTGGTGATTGCTCTAATTAGCAAAATACCTATCTACATATTTTTACTTTGACTCTTGCACATTCAGCTGTTCCTATTTTACCATGTTAGATTTTATTTATATGGGTTGGTGAATATAACTATTTACTGAGTATTGTATTTTGACTATAAAGCCTAAGAAAGCAGGCCAATTAGTTATTACAAGTGCGGACGGTTTTAGTTCCACCTGTGCTTGGTTACGTGCTGAAGTAGATTGGTTTGTACTGCTTCTCGATTATCACTCTTGCTAATATCAGAAGTCTGTACTGTCTGAATACTAAAGCCAAATAGACTAGAGTGTTTTTATGAGAATAAATTAGAGGCAAATAAAATTTTAAATATCCAACATCGGCTGTGACTCTTCCTTGATCAATTAAAACCAGCTACGGCTGTCCAGCATGAGCTGAGGCTGGCAAAGGTGGATTCTTACCCTCTAAGTCTGCCACCTGTCCTCTCCCCTGCCTGCTCCCCCCATTACTTGTCTTCTGATATCTATAAACTATTTACCATAACCTAATGCTGACATTCCTGTAACACTAAAACATGTCAGTGAGGCATCATAAATATTTTTCTTCCTTGCACGCTGTATAGTATGAAGGGTTAAGGCTACCATGTTTTCCCTCCTTACTCCTTTAATCAGGGAGCAACTGTGACTTCTCTGACTGTTGGCTCTCAACAAGCTGTGGATTTGAATCGCCCAAATGGTTTGCGTGCTGCTATTCACAGCCACCTTGCTCAAAATAATAATAAATACCATGAAACCTGATTTTGCCAAACTCCAACAAACCTAATCCCTAAAGATTTTTCAACTGCAGTTGCTACAGGAAAATCTGCGAGGGTGGAACGAGCCTAAACCCCTCTCAGGTGCACAGTAATGCTGCTGCTAGCCAGCGAACCCCACGAGCATCTTCCAGAAGAAACAAGGTCTTGGCTTCGCACCATGCTGTTGCGTCATTAAATAAAACCCCCAAATCTGAGCAGCACAACACTGGCTATTTGACTCCCAACAAAATCCCACAGCTCTGTGCCACGCTTCTCTAAGCAATGAGATAGATACACTCAAATAACTCCCAAAACTACTCCTGTGACTGCACTCTACAGGTGCCCGGTTCGCACACACGCTTCTTTCGAGTGCGGAGCCGGTGCGATGCGTGGGGCCGGGGTGAGCAGCAGCGCCAGGCCTGATGCGGGAGCGTCCTAAGCTCCTGTGAGGTCTGGGAGCCCCAGCAGCACATGAGCTCGCAGCGTTTGCTTTAAAACACGTTTAAATGAACGTATCCTGTGCTCCCTGCTGCTCTTCGCAGCAGGAAGGGAATTTCCTAATTGCCTGAACTTAGCCTGGAAACAACCAGACGCTGCAGTTTATGGTTTAATTTCCCCCCGAAGGAACAGCTGCCAACGCGGAAGCTGGAGGCACAGGCGCTACCAGGCCCCGCTGCTGTGGCCCCGCAGGACTGGGCAGGGCTGGGCGGGGGCCGTAGAACGCCACCAACAGAAATAAAGCAACGCTAATAAGAAGCTCTTAGTGCCCCGCCGGTAGCCAAGGGCAACCCGTGCCCGCTCCGGTGCCGCTGCCCAGCCCGAGTCCTCCCGCACGCGGTGAGGGGTACCGTCCCCAGGCGGGGGATCGGCCCCGCCACCCGCTGGAATTCAAACGGAGGAAAGGCGGGAGCCGCCCCGGCCCGGCCGCCATGGAGCCGTCGGCAGCGGGGCAGGAGACCGCGGTGGGGCAGAGGCCGAGCGGCAGCGGTGCGTGAGGCGGCCCCGCTCCCCTCAGGGCCGGCGCCGCTCCCTTCAGGGCCTCCCGGCCCCAAAGCCTCGGCCCGCCGCCGCCGCGGGAGGGGAGCGGGCCGCAGGGCCTCGCCGGGGACTGAGGGCCCTGCCCGCTGACTGCCCTCTGCCCTCACTCCCATTTCCCCGACCAGGTGCCGTGAAACCCCGGGGGAGTTGCAACAGGGAACTGGACCTGAACACCACCCTGCTGGAGCTGGTCATCTACATCGTGTTCCTGACAGACCTCTGTATATGTAAGTCATCAAACCACAGGGGTGACCGTTTACGAATAATTGATGTGTAAGCTGTACCTCTTTCAGTATTTACTCCTTACTCCACCTGCCTTCCACACAAAAGTGGCACTTCAGTCGAAATTTCTCTGCCTGCCTTTTCCCAGCAGCATGATTTACCGACAAGTGAAGCGGCAAAGCTGGGTTAGAAGCTGTTGTCATCCTCTTATTTCAGCCTGCGAGCATCCCCTCTTTGCCCCTTCTTTCCAGTGACATTTGGCATGGTGAGCACAGACATGTACTACCTGAACAAAGCTATGTCCCATCTCTTCCTGGAGCCTTCCTCCTCAGAGGATGACAGGAGCAGTTTTAGGAGTATTGGGAGCAGAGCTGATTTCTGGAGGGTAAGGCTTTCATTACAAAGATGTTTTCTTGGAGAGCAAACATGTGGAAGTTCACAGTGCTAATTCGAAGTGATACAGTCTTGCCATTCTCCTAAAAGCCGTGTGCAAGATGATGTGCTTTCAGCTGAAGAAAGGCAAATAACATCTTAAAATGCATGTGGAGAAATTGTGGATACAAACAATGGTCCTGATACTTCTGAATAATCAGTCGAGGAAGGCAATAGGTCAATTGATTGCTGCATCGTATTCTCAGTATTAGGCTTTGTCTGAAAAGACCTTCAATAAAAACAGAAAGATCTGGGGTTTACAGTACTTTTGACTTTCAGGTGGTAAAAAAAAATACTTATGATTTCCACTGGGACAGCCTGGAAAATAAACCATCTTGGTTCACCTGGTTTGCTGTTACATTACCTCGTATTTCAGTGACGGTTGCAAAACGTTTATCTCTGTTTTCACTACTAGGTGGAGGACTTCCTAAAATTACCAGCGTTGCCTAGCTGACAGCAGAAGGCAAAGTTTCTCACCCTACTCTTCCTTGAAAATGGAAGTGCCTGGTTACAACAATTCATTTGGAAGAATTGTACTCCCTCTTATCGTGGTGTCTTTTATTGCTAGTCCATAAAATAGTGAGCCGTTGCTACACAACGTGTGTGCTGATGTACTAGAAATGGTTGGAATACATGTAATACATGCTCAGATCGTGCCAAACCACGGGACCATGTTGTTTTGTACTCGGAATAACGTTCGCCCCAAGTTTAATGTTCGTTGTCTGCATCTAAGAAACGCTTAGAAAAGAGGGATTTTTTTTCTCCGCCTTCAAAAATAAATACTTCTTCATTTAGATTCAGATGACTAAAAACCTAGTCAGAAATATATCCCGAAACAGATCTTCAGAGATTAAGATAACCAACAGATTTTGTGAAAACAACATCTAATGTTTCTGTTTAAACATATGTGCTTAGAATTCAGCAGAATTTTTCAATGAAACCCCAAGCAGACGTATGTTGTAGTCTTCCCCTGAATAATCCCATTACATAGCTCTGGTAGAATTGCATGGGGAATAGAATTGACTCATAGCAAAAAGATGTAAATACATCCTATGTATAAGACAGTACACAGGCGGGAATTGTTTGTATTCTAGTTTAGACTCCGTAGCTATAAGTAACCTGAGAAGCCTGTGGAGATTTGTGTGCTAAAAAGTGGGGTAATAGTGGTATTTAAATGTTCTTTCGGCACTTTAACCTCACTTGTACGTACAGTTTGCAGAGGGGCCCCTCTTGGATGGACTCTACTGGGACAAATGGTATAACAACAAGACGTTAACCCTCCAGGACAACAGCAGCCATATTTACTATGAGAACTTGCTGTTAGGAGTAGCCCAGGTTCGCCAACTGAAAGTACGCAACAACACTTGCTCCATCTACCCGTATTTCCATACTTTTTTAGAAGACTGTTACAGTGAATATCATTATCGAGCTGAAGACAGGTCTGACTTTGGTCTAAGGAACGAATCTGAGTAAGTCATCCTACTTCAGCACACATATGTTTTTGAAAACCTACCCCAATCCTTAATGCCAGTATTCTTCAGTTAGTAACAACCGTGCGTGCAATTAGCTGAGTTTTTCCTCTTGTTTACATTGAGATAAACCACGGATTTGTTTTTGTGCCAGCATTATAGACTGGAATTTGGCATGAGAAATCTATAGCGGAGAGACAGGAAGAACTGGAAACAGTGAGCCCAGTTCAGCAGAAGCACACATTAGAGGGCCTGTCTCCGCTAACATTTCTGGAGTAATGCTCAATTATATGAGGGCTGAATTTAAATCACATGTTTATAAATTGGAATCATGCTAAAATGCTCTGGAAACAGAGCCAAAAGGCCTGCTTCACACGCTTCATTTAGCATTGATTTAATGCAATGAAAGAACATGTGAACATGCCACAGTAACGACGAATTATGTAAAGCAGAGGTATTCCATTTACCTGTAAAGGTTTTAAGGTAATAAACTGTCTGGGCCACGTTAGGTGAAGTCCAGGTTCATAAGCAATTGCTGTTCTGTGAGTGTACTGCATAGCTAAATAAATGGGAATATTTTAAGGCAGTAAGCCTCGTGTGTACTTCATGTGAAGAAAAGTGTTATTTAAATGTCTGGCTTAAACGGTCAGTTGTGGATGCAGAAGAACACAAGAACTAACAAAGATTGTATAAAATCAAAATTAAAGCTTACTTCAGTCCAGTTTCCACAAGCTGAGCTGCTTTGTTTTCCCATTTCTGATAGATGGAAATACACCTCAGCCTCCTCGTTATCCCCGTGGTACTGGGGATCTGTGGGCTTGTACAGCAGTGGAGGATATATATTCACCTTACCTAAATCGAAGCAGGAGAGTGTGGAGAAGTTGGTGTTTCTCAGGCAGAACAGCTGGCTCACCAGAGGAACCAGGGTTGTATTTATCGACTTCTCAACATACAATGCTAACATAAACCTCTTCTGTATAATCAAGTGAGTTCTTACCTTTACTACATGTAAAATCCAGTTTACTGAGGCATAACACTTCCATAAGGACGCAAGGAAAGGCTGGTCACCTCAGGCATATGTAGCCATGTTTCTCAGGTAGCAGCTGGTAAGACACTAATTCATTAAAAATGCAGAAATTCAGTTAGTGCAGGGAACAGACCCAGATCCTTCCGTTCCATTTTTTGGTCAGACACAGATCCTTCTATTACTTTTTTTTGTAATAGCTGGTGGCTGGTCTGTACAGCTGGTTGCTGCTGTCAGTTGGAATAGATTCCATAGCCTGTTGCACGGTCAAAGACTGGATTATTAGTCCTGTTACTAGCAAATGGAGGGGAAAGACTCAGGGTAGGGTGAACACCTGCTCTTGTGAGACACAGTTTCTTTAAAGACTTTTAACCAAACACCATAGCTTGGGTATCCCAAGAGCGCCTCGTTTCTCCTCAACCTTCCCTACCACGTAATACTCTTCTCATGTGGGATGTAGCATAGCCCCTACAAGAAGGTCTTACTCTTGTAGGAGTCCCAGTAAGGTATTGTTACAGTAGTGAAAATTAATATCAGAAAATTAAGGGCTGACATGATTTAAAAGGGATGGTAACTAACACCAGTCCCCAATTTTTTCCAGGTTGGTGGTAGAGTTCCCTGCAACTGGGGGTGCTCTCACCTCCTCGCATACCTACTCTGTGAAGCTCCTCAGATACGTCACATATTATGATTACTTCCTGGCTTTTTGTGAAATCGTCTTTTGCCTCTTCATCATCACATTCATAATCCAGGCAGCTATACAAATAGTAAAACTGAAAAAGGAGTATTTCAGAAGTGGCTGGAACTGCCTGGATTTGCTGCTGCTCATGGTGAGCTACCCCTTGACTTTCACCTCTGTGCTCGCCAGCCTAGGCTAGCACTGCACAGACAGCCAACGAGCCAGAACAGCCCAGGTCTGTTCCTGGTTATAGTCAGTCACCCACTGTTCTACACCGAAGAGGCCACATGATCCACCACGGTTCAGTGCACTTGAACTCTTTTTTAGCCTTGCTGTCAACTTGCTGTGGCTCCACGTCCTTTTTACTTGTTACCCACCTTGTTTGTTTTAGCCTTAGCCTTTACATAGCAGGGAAGCACTAGTGCACAACAGAACTAACGCAGAAAAATTAGAATGTATGCAGCATGTTAGATGCACAAGCCCAGAATTATCACAGTACAATTAGAAATTATTTGGCCACTAAAGTCTCCCGTATACAATTTATGACAAAACATCTAAGAAGCTTGGGTTCTTCAAATCTAACCAAGGGCCTTTTAAAATCAATACAGTCTTTCCTGTGCAAAATGCCAAGTCTGAAGAGAGGGGATGTAGCTGGACTTCAGTTTCACTGGCTTCTGCTTTCCTGCAGGTATCCATCCTTGCCATTGCCTTCAACATCTACCGCACCGTAGAAGTGTCCCTGCTAATGGAAGAGCTGCTGTCTGATCCCCATGTATATCCAGACTTCTATTTCCTTGCATTCTGGCAAGTCCTTTACAACAACATGATTGCTGTCAACATCTTCTTTGCTTGGATAAAGGTATTGGTTCTTACTCCATTTTTTGTACTCAAGAATCATAGCGGTTTTAAGCACAGCTTAAATGTTCGCTTTTACCTTTTCATGGGTGACCTGCAAAGGTGAGGCTAAAAGGGAGAATTTTGTTTATAAGATTCCAGAAGAGTTTAAAATTACCTCCTTCTCATAACATGGGTCACACAAATTCCAAGCCCATCTGAAAAAAAACAAACTGCACCTTGGCAGCGGTCTCCATTGGAGCAGCTGGGAAATTACCATGGCCAAACAGCCGCCTCAAACTCAGTCTGTTCTTAGACCCAATGTTATCCAGGTCACAGTCTGACCTATACGGATGACATAGCTGTCATAGGTGAAGCTATTCATAGCTTTTGTAGCCAAAAGCTATGAAAACAGTAGCTACTGTTGTAAAATGTGTCGGAACTTGATTCAGAGCGGCTTTGTGCCAGGACACCTTTAATTTCATTCTTACTTGCAAATAGATGTGCTGATCTCCGGACAGAGTAGCAAACTTCGCTAAGATTTGCAGCTACTTTTGTTCCTAACCAGATGCTCTGGGGCCAACCCAGTCCTGCACATTTGCATGCCACTGCCCCTAATCTACTAAACCCTGTTGGCCCTGACTGGGGGCTGCACCCGTTCCCCTGTACCCAGCAGACATCAGTGCCTTCGGTTTTGCTGGCCTCAGTGTTCCCAGTGACTGGATGAAACTTCCCAAAGCTTTGCCTGATCCCAGGCTGCTTACAGGCCCTCTCTCCCCTGAGGTATTTGTAAAACACCCAGCACCAAGTGGCTGCGGGACAGGCTGGGGAGGTGTTCACATCTGCCAGAAGGGATCACGCTGTACAGTCATGCCCCAAGTACCTGAACATAAGCTATCATGAAAGGTCACGTCCTTTTAAAATAAATGGGCTTTTGGCCTTCCTCCACCTCCCAGGGCCAGGCAGAAGCTGTCTGGGAACACTGGCAATTAACCAGTTCTGCAGACAGTCTTCCTCATTACAGCCATTCAGTACCCCAGCTGCACGTTCTCCCTGCATCATCCTCCCCTCAGACTGATTACTGTTAATTTAGTAGCACAGCTGTGTTTATAATTAACGACTGTCATTAAACAAAGCTTTTGTTCAGACCCAAAGTAAAAGAGAGCTCCTTACCAACTCAGCCCGTGAGGGAGTCCTCAGATACAGGAGGGTGGCGTGGCTGGCAATCTCCTCGACCAGGGGTCCATACCTGCTCAAGCTGATTACACAGTACCCAGCAAAGACCTGTCCGCACACTTTTAGCTTTAGCACATAGGCATATTTACCCTGCAGAATATTCATCTTCTCCAGAAACACACCCAATCCTAGGTCTCCTTACAGATACATACCGTGCAACTTATTTCAACTATTTATAGACATACCTGTAAATCATGATTACAGATAACATCCCAGAAATTGTTAAGAAGTTGCGATATATAACAAATATGTTTATATAACAAAATGTTCTGTTCTCTTGCAGATATGCAAATATGTGAGTTTTAACAAAACCATGATGCAGCTGTCCTCCACTTTATCTCGCTGTGCCAAAGACATCATTGGATTTGCCATCATGTTCTTCATCATTTTCTTCGCCTATGCCCAGTTAGGCTATCTGGTCTTCGGGTCGCAAGTTCAAGAGTTTTCCACTTTCAAAAACTGCATGTATGCCACTTTCTAAACTTTTTGATAAAAAACCCCCGGTTGGTGCAGGTGCAAACCAGTTTCTGCAGAGCAGAACTTAAAAGAGTAGAGGTCTCCAACACTTAAGGTCATTTCATAGAGTAAAACCAATTTTGTAGTCTATACAATCTGTTTCCCAAAGCCTTCATATGTAGAGAAGCTACCACATGTACATTAAACAGGTCAGGGAAGCATAAGAAGGGGAAGCTCAGGAGTACACCCAACAGAGCTATTTGTCCCCACAGCTCTCAGCACAACCTTGTCCTGCATAACCAGGCCCCTGAGCAAGCAGGCACACCTGGCAGCAGGCTGTTCTCTTTTGCCTCTTTCAAAAGCAGGCATCTCAAACTACCCAGCAGACACACCACTGGGTACGTGACATAGTCCCCAGCACGAAAACCACACCGGAACTGCTTGCGGGACCCAAGTAGCACAGGGCACAAGCTGAGCACGTTTGCAAACAGGAGTTACTGCTCTTTTAAGAAAATGTCCAGCTGCATAGCCAACAGTCCCCAAATCCCATCTGCTGGCTCTATTACTTTCTTCCCCAGATTTTTTTGAGCCACTTACTGTAGCAACAACATCAGGTCAATTCCAGGTGCCAGCTGGAACTGGTTTTGATGGTCCTTGCACCTTGTAGCAACCCTAACCTGTCACCTGCAGTGTGCGTTGTGTTTCAGCGCATGGCTACGTTTCTTACAACTTGAGGCAGATACCTTTAGTGCACCAGATTGTTTGAAAGCAGCTTTTTGTGTAAAATTAAGGCACTTCTAAACCAGAAAAATAGCTCATTTTGGATCTGCTTGGATGTGAGAGAGTTCTAAGATGCTGCAATACAGAGAAATAAATATTTGTCTTAGCTAGGAATAAAATCCTCTACGGGGGACACAGGGACCTATACTGTTACCTTCTGTACTAACAGAAGATAAGGAATCATGAAGCTAGAACAGAAGGGAAATAAATTTTAAAACCCCAAAACCAGGTGATTTATTCAAAATGAAAGTATTTTCTCATACAAGCCATTTCAAAATTCCTTTGTACTTTCAAATTCTCACATCCATGCTAAACGCCCAGTTTATCATTGCAGTATTATCCTGGCTTGCCTTTTGATTTCAGTCCGTAAGAGAATCAGTCTCAATTGTATGTCTTGCTTCCCCCCCCCAATAATGCTTACAATACTTCTCTTTAGGAGAAGCCTGTCAAACTCATTCTGGTATTTTTTACTCCCAGCTTTACACAGTTTCGTATTGTGCTGGGAGACTTTAATTTTGAAACCGTAGAAGCAGCAAACAGAATCCTTGGACCTATTTACTTCATCACATTTGTATTCTTTGTGTTCTTCATATTGCTGGTAGGTATCATCTTAAAAATGCTTATCCTTTTTGCACAAGCAGTAGAGAAAAACTGTTGTACAGTTCTCCAGGACGGCATTTTCCACCCCAGATAGCAGTGGGCTTACCCTGGCTGCCCCTCAGGACACCTGGCCAGAGGGACAGTCCCAACTCTTTTGTGGGAGTTCCCAGAAGACAAGACATTTTGCAACTCCCCCTTCCTCCAAACAGCCACAGAAGGGGCTTTTGCACCCCAAAATAAGCACATTGCACCTTTCACTCTACTGCACCACCCATTTCTCGAGATTTTAATTTCTGAAAACTTAATTGGGTGCTCCTGAAAACTGCATAATGTCAGCCTTGTCAGGTAGGGAGGTTAAAGAGAGACTTTGATGGGACTGTGTAGGCGCAGCTTTGCTTTATCAGTTGGATGATGTTTTCATTAACTACTTCAGATTGAAACACCATCTGAAAAAAGAACAAGTATACGACAGAGAATCTGTTACCTCCAAGGAGCTGGGCCTTTCAGCTGATACTGCACATGGGAAATAAGTGATTTGTGTCCCAAAAATATTCCCATATACCCTAAGGTTATCAGATAATTTAACTGCATTAGGAGCATGTCTGCAGTCAGCAAAGCTTTTCAGTTCCATCAGTTATGTGCCCCAGCATGGAACAGCCCCAGCGTGATACAAATGCTATTTCCAGAAACAAGTCTCTAACTGCATCTGTTCTGTGCAGAACATTGTTTTGGCTATTATTAACGACACCTATTCGGAAGTCAAAGCAGACTTTGAAGAGATACCCAGTCAAGAACTGCAGATCAGAGACTTCTTTAGACAGGTAAGAAGACACTCTGTAACTACCTCAGGTAATTCAAGGTAAGAGGAGGAATTCTACGCTACATCACTAGCAAAGAGCCTTAGACAGCTAGGCCATAACCATTTAAGAACACCCAGTATTTGATTTTTCACTTTAAATAAACATTTGACAGATACAGAGACATCCTTCCATCAAACCCACAGGAGGTCCTAATGGTAGGAGCAGCATATGAAAGCTAGGGTGCAAGGAGCCTACCGTTAGTTCACCCTTTTAAAAGCAGTATTTAAGACCAGTCTGGTTTGCGATACATCCCATCATCAGCTTTCTTCAGTGCTTACTGTTGCAGCTCTTCCAAACTGAGAAACTAAAGATCTCTGCATGGGAAGACAAGTACAAATATGTTCCTTTAAAGCTCCACAAAGTTCAGACCATTTTTATGTGCCAGAAACGAGTACAAAACGGGAACAAATCTTTCCCTAACTTTTCAGTTCAGTTTGAAATTGACTTCCTCCTTCCTGCCAAATGCATACACTGAAGCCAAAGAGATTGCACGCAATTGTTGCCGGGATGAGTCGGTACCTCACCTAGAAACTTTAACTGGGGAATACAGCATCACCAGTGAGATAAGTAAGATTGAGATAGGTGTGGGATGGGAGACCCGTGCATTCAGACTGTATCTCCAAGTTGGCCTACGCTGACGATGCTGCAGAGGAGGGCTGGCAGCTGTATCTACCTGAAACTTTCCTGTAGGATTTTATGAGTGGCATAGACAAAAGTTACATTGCTTCTGCAAAGCCTAGCTTTCATTTAGGGAGGAGAAAGGGGATTTCCTGGCCACACTACATCTAGTCTGGTCAGCAACAGCACAGCTTAGATTCCCCCACCCAAAGTCATCCTCCTAGATATCCTAGACTACAGCAAGATTAAACTGAATATGCTTGAAAACAGGAACTCTTACTGGATTTTGTTGGCTATTACCTTCAGGGATTTCATTACAAACTTGAGATGCAGCAGGGTCAATTCTCTGAGCTGAGCTAAGTGAACGAAGAAAGCGATAGACTGGTGGGATTTCTGTTTAATTGCCGAGGCATCATGCTGACGGTTTGTTGCTTGCATTCAGGCCCTTGTGCAAAAGTGCCTCTGGTTAAACACAAGCCAATTAACATGCCTGACTTTCCCTGTCTACGTTCAGAGTTGCAATAAGGCCCTTGTCAAGCTCAAGCTGAAGAAACCAGAGATGGATACAAATCCAGCAGACGAGAGCTTGGAAAGGTAAGATCTCAGCATCTGCTGTTACCCCCTGCACTGAGCACAGACCTGTTCTCACAGGACTCCCATCTCTTCTCATTTGTGTGAATGACAAGCAAGGAATTTTCAGCCACTAAAAGAAAGGATGCTTCTCAGCCTTCCAGTGGTGCTAATGAAAAGGTAGGCTTTATTCTTTCCTATATTTTTAGAAACTGCTGAGTATATTTCAAAAGTTGAATAATACAAAAGGGGTTACAGTTGTCCCCACCGTTACTTACAAAAGCTATTTCTTCACAGGATACCATTTTTAACATCACAGGAATAGCAAAAGCCAGGCCTATAAATAAATAAAAATCACTAATTATGCCCAAAGCTTCAAATGAAAGCTTGCTCAGGTGAGGTCATACACTACAATAGCAGAGCTGGCAGTAGGCTGAGGTCACTGTGTCTTAGCAATGGTATAAAGTTGCTGGGTATTTGCCCAAATGTTAAACAGAAACAGGTGCATGGAAAACAAGTTTTACAGCAATCTGTGGGGTCGTAGGCTGCATCTACAGCAAGAAAAAGGATTACCGTAGCTTCCTCTTGCTTTACCCAGTGCAAGCACTTCTAAAACATAATTTTAAAAATCCCTTCAGCAAGAGAGGGAAAAGCCCCTTGGCTAGGTGTAAACACTACTACACACAGTGCTTGCCATCTCTCAAATCTGACAAGAAATGTGTATTCCTAGACTTTGTCTTTTTGGAAGGGCCAGAAGGAAAATCTACTATAGGAGAGCATTTTTCTCCCCAAAGCTGCATGTATCTTTTCCTGCCTGCATGCATGCCCCCTCCCTGCATGAGTGACTGTTACAGGTGCCCCAGTGAGCCACGCTGGCTTTGTCTTTTTTTTTTTTAAATCCCTCTGGTGTTCAATAGAGCCACCTGCAGTTACCACAGCTACAGAAAGGCGAAGAAAATTTTTGTCAGAAGTATACATCTACCGAGGACATGGATGCTGTCACAGCTCAGAGCTACATCTCCACTGAAGAATTTCTGCAGTAAGTGTGTGTGTGAGTCTGTCCTTGCAGTCTTATTCCCATCCCCAGGCAGCTGCAGCCTGAGCTAAAACCCTCACAAGTGACAACCTGACAGACAGAAGATCAAAGTCAGTGATTTTCAGATACTTTAAGCGCTCTCTGACAACAGCTGCCCTCAGGGAGGGAAGAAGGAAACTGCTTGTTAGTCAAGAATGAGGTGGGACAAGAATTTAAAATACTGTCACTGTTCCAGAACATCTCCTCACAGAGACAGTAAGGCCTTGGCCTTGTGAAGGGGCATTTCAGGACTTGGACTCCTCGCAACTGACACAAGTGAGCAAGGAGGACGGTTGCAAATGCAAGTTTAAGGGCAGCACCATCTCAAGGATGTGTTGCTGTATTTGTGTATTCTAGGCTCTTCAGGTATACAGCTGAGTTGGGGAAGGAATTAAACACCACCAATGCAATAGTCAGGAGAATTATGAAAAGCATGCATCAAAGTGATACTTCAGGCAAGACGGCACAGTAAAATGCAAGAGCTCATCTGGTAGCAGCAATGGCCTGACTCTTCGCACAGTTTAAATAGATCCAAAGTCCCCATCCTGCCCCTCCCCTTTATTTTTTTTTCCCCTATTTCTGCATAAGAGAAGCAGGAATGTTAATAAAGGTATATACCATTGTTGCTTCCGGGTCTTTTCTCTGAGAGTTTCAGGTGCTGCTTCAACTCTGAGAAGAGCTGACCAACTTGCCAGAGTTCTGGGTAGGCATCTCTACAAATGCCCGAACGACATTTATTCCTCTGCCTTGTTTTGGGGCCGCTGCGAGACACAGATATAAGCTAGCTGCTCTTGTAAGCAAGAGAGCAGATGGTGAGCAATGGCAGCATCCTGGGCTCCATACCCTTCTCTCCATCTCTGGCCCCATGTAGCCCAGTGCAACTCTCAGTCGTGGAGCAGAGTCCAGCCCAGGGGTCCTTAGCCCTCACTTCTCCGGACAGCCTTCTTTTGCTAGTGCATCTGCTGCCAAGGGTAATGCTTATTTCTCAACAATTCTTGTTCCAGGCACCTCTGCTTCCAAAACAGGTTATTGTTGCCTTCAAAGAAAAAAGAGGATATTATTCTGTCAGGAAATCAGTCTTTTATTTTGATCAGGCCTTAACGGCTGGAACCAGTAGAGGGCGATTTGCTTCACCCTTGCACCAGCCTGAATTTTCAGAACATCCTTTTTATTCCTAAATCCATTTGTACCCGTTGCCTTAGAGACAAGGTGTAATGTTCAGGCCAGAAACTGTCTGCTCCTACGTAGTCATTAATATTGGTTCATTGGAAGAAACGAGACACGCGTCCGAACGCCATCTGAACACAGGGCTATCGCCGGGCTGCAGCACCCCGCCTGCACCAGGCCGTCCCTGCCCTAGGGAAGTTCTGCTGCTGTACATCTCGGCTCACGCACGACACGCAACCCCCAGCCTCCAAAGTATCCTGAAACTTTTTATATAAACCCTACAAGGATTTATAACATTATAAAGCCTTACGTCCTGCAGAGCACTATCAAGCTACTACCTGCTCTCTCTGGGTCTAATCACACTGTGGAGGAGCCGTCTCACGCAGAGGGAAGCAAACAGGTACTTCAAGGGACCCAGAAAGAGAGCACTTCAGCCCAGTAGCACGACGTGGCCGCGCACTGGTTTGCCTGTCAGGGTTCACTGATTTTGTGCTTCCGTCTCCTGGCCAAGCCAAGACATCCTCTCTGTTCCGAGACCCGTTTAAAATAAATCCACCTCTTCCCTTCCCAAGGGCTCTTGTTGCTATGCAGTATCCCAGGACACTTGTCTCAGAAAACGTATGCCACTGATGATCTGTTTATCCGGATTACTCAACAGCCTGACATGCAGGAAAGCAGATGCACTGCACCTTTGGCATCTCTGACCTTTCCTCCTCCTGGCAACTCCTCTCGTACAAAGAAGTCTCAAAACCTTTAGCCACAGTTACTTACCCAGAACTTCACAGAAGGGCTTTCAAGCACTCCTCATTCTTGCTCTACTCCTCTGGGGCACAAGAAACCCTCTTTATAGCCTGCCTCACTTTTCCAAGCAAGCCGCTTGCCCTGCAGTCACGTACCAGCTCAAGCAAACCTGTTTGAAGAGGTAAAGCTTGGAATACTAAAAATTGGTGTTGTCTCAGAACCGGTTCTTCAGCAAGGAGGATCTTGTCCCGGTATCACTGAGCTTTTTGCACCCTCAAAAATATCCGTTTCTCCTCCGTTTTGGCTGATGGTGTTTAACACAGGGTTATTTTCCTTCATTAAAATCTTCTTAGTTCATTGTTTTGTAGCACATGGATTTTAAACAGTTCCTGACAAACCACTGTCTGCGGGAGTTTTGTCTTCTCATTAGCATCTTGATCAGAGCAAGCTTCATCAAATAAATACTGCTAAGGAAAAATGGTGGATTAAAGAACAGATCTGTAACAGCCACCTTTGTTCTTCAAGCCACTGTCCTAAGAATTTGTGCTTTCTTTTTCCCCCATGCTCACAGCAAAGATGTGATCAGAGGGAAGGTTATTCTGTCCCACCCTGAAGAACGTACTGAAGGCTGCCTTCTGTCTCCTCTCCCTCACTTGCTCCCTCACCTAGGATCCTAGTTGTTTTTCTTCTGCCCCCTTACCTGCACTGCCACACATCCACAAGCAGAGTCTTCACCTTCAGAAGTTCTTCCGCCCCCTGCCAGGCCTCAAGCTGAAGAAAGGTGAATTTACACAAAATACAACAGAAGAGGCAGGATGAAAGACTTTTCATACGAACTTACATAAATATACTATAAAAANCCCCCTTACCTGCACTGCCACACATGCACAAGCAGAATCTTCACCTTCAGAAGTTCTTCTGCCGCCTGCCAGGCCTCAAGCTGAAGAAAGGTGAATTTACACAAAATACAACAGAAGAGGCAGGATGAAAGACTTTTCATACGAACTTACATAAATATACTATAAAAANTGCCCCCTTACCTGCACTGCCACACATCCACAAGCAGAGTCTTCACCTTCAGAAGTTCTTCCGCCCCCTGCCAGGCCTCAAGCTGAAGAAAGGTGAATTTACACAAAATACAACAGAAGAGGCAGGATGAAAGACTTTTCATACGAACTTACATAAATATACTATAAAAAAAAAATCTGTCTGGTCCAGAGGAAAAGCATCCTCGTGTTTACAGAAGTGTGTGCAGTAACGGTGTTTTCTGGCCACAGGCACAGCAGTAATTGCTGCAATACTGATTTTAAGGCTGAGAGATTGCTACGGATATACGGACACAATCAAATACTGCTCATCAGCTGAAGGTGTACTCATTGGCAGTGAATTAATTAGCCCAGTAACGGCTGAAACAGCTCTCTGGCCCATCTACTCCCAGAGTTGCTACTGTCGGAGCAAGAACGCGTGAGACTCGCAGTTTGCTCCTGCATCATCACGCAGCAGGCTGGCACCCTCGCAGGAACTGAAGCCCACATCACACTTAAGCCAAGCTGCCAGTTCAGGAGCCGATTTGGTCACTTTCCTGCTGTCTCTGCTGAAGCACAGTCTGAACAGGTAAAATAAGGCTCAAACTGCTGCAGCTTCATCAAGGGCTGTCGCAGCACCCGAGCCAGAGCCAGCACGGGTGGCGGTGCTGGCAGGCTGCGGGGTTCGGACCTGCCTCGGCAACGCCCTGGAACTACAGACGTACAGGAATAGCGAAGGACTCGGCCCTTGTTTTTAAGAGATGGCAGTGGAGGAGAAAGCATGATGAGAAACAAAGATATATGACAATAAAGGTTAAGGTATTTTTATTATAAAAGTCTATACAATGAGCACCAGACATAGCAATGCAATTATATCTGGTTCAGTTATATATATATTCCATATCTATATATCCATATAGATATATAGGTTTTGCTTTTACCAAAGTAAAACTGTTATATCACAAAATGCCTAGGTCTACCATTTATTTATTGCTCAACAAGGATGGCACAAAACACTCAGCATAACTGTTGCCATGCTTATCTACTATACTGAATAAACAGCCAAACACTGCATAACAAACACAAAGCAGCTGTTAATTCTGAATTGGAACCAGTCTGATCACTCACTCACTTATAAAAATATTGGAATCATATAGATTTAAGCATTATAAAGGAGGAATATATTATTTAAAACATTTAAATAGTGCATATTGACATTTTGCATGTGGTATATAAAACACAAACATTCATGTACAACACTATACAGTACACATTAGTTTCAATGTTTGGATACACCCGTGTCTGCAGACTGATAGAAAAGTGAAGTGTACATTGCACAATGGAACTGAATAAAATTGATAAATGGTCTCAAGACTAGTTTAACCTCATAATTCTCTAAGGTCCCAGATCATTTTGCAGTTAAAAAAAAATAAAAAGGCATACCACCAGTGCTCAATAGTTTTAGTGCTTTTTTTTCTGAATTCCAAAATTACATGCCTACAAGCAGAGAAAAACAAAACAAGTATTCTTCTACAGTACACAGATGAAATCTGAGCACTAAAAATCCTACTTTCAACCTATTTCATACGCTTAATGACAGAACAGCAAGTCTCTGAGGTTACATGCTAGCCATTTCTTACGTTGTGAGAAAGTTCATTTTTGGTCTTTCATAAAGCAGTGTGAATAATAGCTATGTTGACATTAGCCAGTCATAGGAACATGCAGTGAAGAGTAGGTGCATGCAAAACATGGCCACAATCAAAGTGATACACTGAAGAAAAAAAAAAATAATTGAGAAAGCACCAGTTAAAATTAACATTTAGATTTTGCCAGATCAAAACCAGCTGCTGACGGCTGTTGCAGAGCATAAAGCTAGTAGCTAAATCATCGTTCAGCACAGCAGATGTGATATTCAAAACATTATTTAGTTTCAACTCTGAAGCTAAATCATGCAAGGCCCATAAACTGTTTTGCTTACATCATAAGGGTTAGATAACTTATTTTTATTCTCCAACTGTAAAACAAAATCGTGATAAACAGCAGTAATTCTTTCACTCAAAACCGACAGTTCACCCTGTGGTGCGCATTAACTACACTGATTTTAGCCCTTGATACCATACTTATTTCAGATACAGTAGAATTTTAACTGTCCTAAGCCAGCTCTGTTCTGCTGGAGCTACGCGAGTCTAAGCGCCGTCAGACTTTCCATACACTGAAATGTTCATTAAGTTCCTCAAATCTTCCAAAAGTGAAGATGCAGTATCCAATTCAGACAAAACACTATGTCACCACTAGTTGATAAACAATAACCGATAAATGATAAAATGAACAACAGTAACATAAGTCCTGTAGGCAGCATGTGATACAACTTTTCAGTTTTCCAGGTTTTAAAAGACACTAAGCAAGGTCACTTTCTGGTTTGTCCACTGTCATCTTTATCAAGGAGGAAACGGGACCGCTAACGAGCAAAATCCATAGATGTTAACTATTACTGTGTTACAGGTGCAATTTAGAATCCCAAAAATTAAAGTTGTTCCACAGAAGTCCTTTGAAAGGAATTTCAGTTTGTTTTTAAAATGTTCCAGGAAAGAGAGCTGTATGTTTAATTTGCTGACTTTTTTCCCCCACAATAAAAAAACAGGCAAGAAGAGTAGTTCAGTGTAGCGTTATGGTATTAATAATTTCTTCAATAATGCAAAAAGTTGGTAATAACAAAAGTCTCAAAGTTCTTGAATGCTAAAGAAAAAAAAAGCTATGGGTGTTTTGGAACAAGATGGATTAATCTGTAATACAAAACTTGGATGGAAACTGTGTTTGCTAAAGTTGGATAGAGCAGTCTCGAACTCAGAAACCTTACTCGCTCTCTAGACAGGCCCTACTTACCCTTCAAACATGTTATAGTGGCACCACAATAAAGTGCACAAACTGGATTCTTTCAACAGTGCATGACAAATGAACACAAGCACCCAATAAGTACAGTGGTAGTATACGGAAACATCATGTTATTCAATGGGTTGGAGGATTATATATTAAATTGATTTTGAAGAATCTTGTTTGCTGATAAGGACTTCTAACAGCCTAAGCTTGGCTTTAATTTTCTTGTACTCCCTGTACTCGTCAAGCATTGGAACCCGATCTTCTTTCTGTACATTCCTGTAAAAAGAAGCACACCTGAGTTTCAAGAAAATCCTCCGCAATGCAGCAAGCCAAACACAAAAGCAGCAATGTGCAGCTATCTCAGCGCCCACAAAAACAGTTTTGGCAGCTGGTTCGCCATTAACAGACACCTCGTTACATTTTACTTCATTGTAGTTAAAATTGCCATCACCTAAAAAACTGAATAGAAACCCCAGCAGCATTTATTCAGCACAACTATTGCAGCATTGTTTATAAATCTTTCTCCTAAGCTCTTCTGGAGGTTTTATTAACAGGATATGAAGACTTTCATTTCAGATCCTGTGTATACACTACAGAAAAATACAGATAAGTTTAAGTCGATCTGCATTTTCACTGGATGTAGACTGACCTACAAAAGACTGGACTATAATAAATTAATCTATTTATTGGATTTATTTTTAAATGAACTCTTCATTATTAACCTCATTATTTGCCACTAAATTCAAAAGGAGTTACGTCCCAAATTCGGTAAGTGCATGAAGAAGCCATGTTAGTGGAATTTGTGTGACCAATGGTCCAGAAGTTTAGAGTTAACGAGAAATACAATGTGAAGTAGAGTTAAGTGAGAACATCTGCCAACCAAGAAAGTGACTGATCTCTTAAGAGTGTGGTCAGTTTTGTTCATGAGGTGATACACCTCAAAAAACCTCTTATTACACACAATGGGCAGCAGTTCAGTCAAATTCCTAACAACATATATTTAAATAAAAAGCCTAAAAGACCTAAACAAAACAAAGAAGAATAAAAATTATCCACTCCTTTTTGTTGGTAAAGCAAATATCCACTGTCAAGGCTGACCTACTGGAACAAGGGACAAATAGGCAAAATTCCCTGCCCTGTGTTAAAGACAGAGGGGTAATCTGAGGGGGTGTTTGTATATAAAAAACTACTTGTTTACTAAGTATTTTTAAATGTTGATTTTTTTAAAATTAAAAAGAAGATCACTTCTTCTGGTTTCGTTATTATGCTTTACATACTATAACAGAGGGAACAAGACTCAGGAGCAGGCCTCCTCCACTATTAAAAACACACAAGAATGTTACCTTCTTCAGGAGATTACTCATAGCAGAGATTAAAACAGATCACATTCCTTTTGGCAACATTCATACAGAAAGCTGAAAAAAAACCACTTGGCTACAAAACGAGGCTGCTGTCCAGCATCTGGTTTTGTGCTAAACAAACCTTCCATTCTGCTGATAAAACTCCTCTTCAAATTCTCGTAATGTCTTACGTAGCTTCTTTTTTTCAGCTCTGGCTTTCCACAGTTGCTCCAATAATTCAGGCCTAAGAATTTCAAGTGAAAGAAAAATACTGTTTGCCATACAATAAAATTTAAATTCTTAAAAGCATAGTCAAAAACAACTGAGCTAGCCACACTAATAATAGATTTGTCTTGCTCATAAGGAATACGTTATCTGTCTGATGGTGAAGTATTGAGAACGAACTGGTAGTTAATAAAAGGGTATAAATTTGCAGCTCTCTACACAGCTCGAGTAAGGCTGAACAAGGGTTAGAAGATACTAAATGCTTCACTGCATACAAAAAGATCTTAATCAGACACGTCAGAGGAAAGAGCACTCGTTCAAGCCAAACACTTCCTGGGATGCGTACAACATGTCTCTCCCTTCCACCCAACATCATCTATTGGGTATCATGACTGTAGGTGTAATAATAGCAACTTCTATAATAGAATTAGTCGCTTTTAATTGTACATACATAGAAGCAGCACGAGTGCTTGACAGCCTGAGGTCCCGGGTCAGTTTCTCTTGACCATCTTCAACATCGGACTCAGAGTTTTCAACTGGGCTTAAACCAGACTGTGTTTGGACAGCAGTTTTTAGGATATCATTCAAGTCCGTAGACAAACCATCACTTTCCTCCTCTTCTTCCTAAAAGCCAAAGCAGAAATTCAAACCAAGTATCTCATATTTCAGTTCCCTATTACAAGCGCTGGGAAGTATTTTTTAAAAATGCATTGTACGCACCTTAATCTCTTCAAAAAAATGGGCAGTTTCACCTTCAATAATGGGCTGTAACATCTGCCCCCGCCTCTTGGCCGATGGTGACCCCTGCAATATTTTAAATTTGTTTCAGTATATGCAATTGGACATTAAACGCTGTGTGCTGTCAGAATTTTGTTGAAGTCACCTAATACCTAAAGGTATTTCTTTTTTCAGAAGAACAAAAAGACTGCAAAAATACTTACAGAGCCCAAATAACCATATAACCCCAAAAGCTCAGATGCCCGAAGTATCCTTGACATAGAAGTAATTGTTGTAGCTTATAATTTATATAAAGCAACTCTTCTTCGGACTTAAAATAAAAAGCACTCAGTCTCTCCATGTTTTGTAGGAAATTGACAAAGCGCACTGATATCTCTGAATTTCATATTTACTCTTGCTCCTCCCAAATCAAACCACAGGGAGACTATAAAGTTACACAGGGCCACAGCCTTTTTTTTATCTTCTGCCAGATATATTTCACTGGGAATAATACTGCCAGTTTCTTTTTCTAGACTCCTCTGAAGTCCAGCAATGAGAAGTGCTACGCAAGAGTTATCTGCTGCCACTTCAGTGTCAAGATCCTTTGAACTTCGGCCTGAACAGGCGCCACTGTGCTGTACAGGAACTGATGTGAGCTGCCTGACGCACACACGCAATTATGCCCTGCTCATCCATTATCCGTGGACAGCAACAGCAATATCAACAGGTGGACTCTGAACAGGAGGAAGGTGGAACATGAAAGCCACACAGACAATGACCCATCAAAAAACTTTAGTTCATGAAAAGTAAACAGCCTCCTGCTTCTTTGGACATTTCCATATAGGCTTCAGAGTAGGTGATTAGCACACTGTGATGCCATAGGAAAGATCCCCTGGAAGCAAGTGTCACATAAACCAAAAAACAATTCCTGAAATACCTGGAACTGTATATATCCTACCTAACAAGCTACCACTGAACAATCCTTGGTAATTAGAGAGCTTCAGACTTATCTGTCTTACAGGTTTCAAAAGCGGAGGCCTGTGAAAAACATTTTTACAGATGTTGCCTACGGCACAGATTAGGAATTATGTTACCAAGATCTCTTCTGAATTTAAAATCCTTTTGGTTGGCTATTAGCCATCACAGCCAAAAAAAGAGCAACTATATTACAGTCATAAGGCTACTGATAATGATGGAATTGTACCATAATTTGGGTGGGAAAGGACCTTTAAGGGTCATCTAGTCCAGCTCCCCCGCAATAAGCAGGGACATCTTTAGCTACATGAGGTTGCTCAGAGCCCCGTCCAACACCTCAGCTGAACAGTTAGGTTTTTGATGTGAGAGAGGGGATAAAACTCAACTAGTCAAGGGCACCACCAATAAGCTATGGCTCATCAGTCACATAGAAACGCTTAGGTGTTTAAGAGCAATCTGTGTTCATGGAATTCAGAAAGGAATACTGCCACCACCAAAGCCTTCTAGTTGCCCTTAAACTGAAATATGACTGCAATGTAAATAACATTTTTCTATAAAAGCAGCTACCCAAAAACGCATGTGCAAGAAAGTAATGATCTTGAACCAGTCCCTTGATCTCAACGTACTTTAGCTTAAAGGGGATAGCTAAGGACAGTCAGAGTCAACATAGACAGCTGATTAAGTTACTGCTGAGTAAACCACTGCCCAGCTATGTAAATCTGGTAGAGAACTGTCTGTACATAAAGAGATTATCTCACGTCAGCTATGTGGTCCCTTCCTTCTAAAATATCAAAACTGTTTTGTTGCAAGTCTGGGTCAGCGTGCAAGACACTGACTAGTTCATGAAGAACAAAGACAGCCGCTGGTTGTCCTTCCACAACTGTTTTACAAGTACTATAAACAAGGTTATATCGATCTCCTTGCACAGTATGAAAACTTTTCTTCCTCATCTCTTACAAGATCAGAGAGGAAAGAAAAGAATAAAAAGCACTGCAAGTTAGAAGGAAATGAAGTGAAAACACAATGAAAAAGCATAGATGATGTACAGGTGCTGCAGACGTTGGTAAGACGTCTCACATTTGGGAAGCATGAAGGAATGAAATGGTTCTTATGGCCATCCTATCACTCATGCCTCTGGTGACAGTAACCTGCAGCACAGAAGAGAGGCCAGCTTCACCACAACTGGTGTTACTATCTTGGGAGGACTAAAAGTACAATATGTACTGTGGATCCGTACCTAGCATGACGACTTGGGAACGTTTCAGCCACGGCAAGTTAGAATCACTTATTTAGTTCCACCGGGAACCATTTACTTCCTAAGAGCCATCAAGGTCACAGACAGCTTTGAACTGCTGTGCTCTCAGCAGTAAATCAAATGCCTCAAGTACGATGACAACATCATCTTATATCTTCCACAAGAAAGATGTATTTTATGGAACAGTTTTACTAGCTGTTCTAAAGGCAGCCTAGTAGTTCAAAAGTGGAAAAAAATAGAAATAGCATTTGTTTTACTCACAAGAATAGGAGTAATGCTTGCTCTAGTTAACATTTGTTTTACAAGTCTGTATCTGTCATAAAGTGGCTTCACAATATGTCTTTCTTCTCTAGTAACCTAAAGGCAGAGAAACCACAGAATTAATTATACCAGTCACTCCATAATATACAAGTAAACACAAAGAGGTATGCTTCTCATGCCAGGCCACGTACATTCCAATTAGGAACATAAACCTAGTTTAAATTCTGGGTATGAAATGCAGTTTATGCAGATAAAGAGGAAGTAGTGGGTGCTTTTTCCTCCTCTCTCTTCTCACTTTAACTCCCTATTTTTTTCAGGAAGAAGTTTTAAAGACTTCCTCAAAGTCAGGGGAGCTTCAGTAGAAGCAAGCCCTCTATCTTTAAAGACCCCTGCAAAAGAGGAAAAAAGGGGACCAAGAACTGGGGGAGAAGATTGTGTGTCTAGCAATGATGATGATTCTACAGAAATGACATTGGAAAAAAGAAAAAGATGAAACTGTAGAGAAGTTTTATCTGATATCTGATATACTCTCAATTCTTGGCCACTGCGTACACTAACATATTGAATCTTCAAGGCTATCCTGAACAGTTACTGGCATTTTCTCCCTAAGGGGACTGTAGAACCAGTGCAAATATCTCCAAGACCATTATTCCTCCTTGGCTTTTAGACTGAAAGTCTTGACCAGATTTATACAGCAGAGCTGATTATAAAGCTAGCGTGCCAAGTCCAGAAGGCTGATAGAATAGTAACCGGAAAGATCTTGTGATTGGACTAGCAATGCTGATCACAGTCCAAGATAAAAATGCAGAACTTCAGGCACTAATTGCTAGTGTCTTACTCTTAACTTCTGTATCTCCAATTATTTCAGATACACACCACAGACTTCGGGGGGGGAAAAAAAAGGAAGAAAAAGTGTCTTTCCATTTCTGTTTTTGTGAAATTTGGATTTGTGCTAGAAACAGTGTTGATAGTTCTGGGATGTTTTTGTTATTGCTGAGCAATGCGTACACAGCGTCAAGGCCTTTTCTGCTCCTCACACCACACTACCAGCGAGTGGGCTGGGGGTGTAGAAGGAGCTGGGAGGAGGCACAGCTGGGACAGCTGACCCCAACCGACCACAGGGATATTCCATACCATAGGGCATCATGCTCAGCAATAAACTAGAGGGAAGGTTGGCAGGGAGGCCGCTGCCTGGGGACTGGCTGGGCATCATTGGTCAGTTGGTGGTGAGCAACTGTTTTCATTTGCATCAATTGTCTGTCTTGGGTTTTATTTCTCTCTCCTTGTTATCTTCTTTTTCATTACAATTTATTATTATTATTTTATTTCAATTATTAAACTATTCTTATCTCAGCCCATGAGTTTTCACACTTTTACCCTTCCAAATCTCTTCCCCCCATCCCACTGGTGAGTGAGCAGCTGTGTGGTGTTTAGTTGCTGGCTGGGGTTAAACCACACCAACAGATAACTGTGTTTTGTAGAAATAAAAAAAAAAAACCAACCCACACACGAGCATTACATTCTGGCATTACTGCTGCACGAGTTACTGTTGTCTACACATACATTAACATAGACTGATGAAGTAAATCAAGTATTACCGGCCGGCCATGCTGACTTTCATAATACAGGAGGCTTTTCTGGAGAGATGTTTTCTCTTCTACCAAATGGTCTTTTGTCATTTTCTGTCAGAAGAATAATTCACATTAAGCAAACACAAGTCACTTTAACACTTTTTCTATATTATCAGCTACATAGATGCCTTAGCCAAGCTTAGCTTAGTTAATACCATACACCCCACCCTCATCCATTTCAAGCTGTCCAATATTGTTAGCACATACTCGTAAATATTTTATTAAGGAGTAAGCAAGGAAAACGAGGTTCATCTTGATCATTTCCCAAAGAGTCTGAAATACCAGGGCTTGGTAAAAGGGCTGCGAGACAGAGGCATCATTTTATCGATAAAGTGGTATCTGAACTGTCTGACAGTGCTCTATTTCCCCTCTGTTACCCTCTCACAAACAGCCTATCCACAACCTTATGCTTACTTTTATATCTTCTGGCAAACATCTCTCAACTCGTTTTTCCTTTAATCTTTTCAAAATGAGTTCAAGTGTAGCTTCCTTGGTGGGCTTCTTCTCTTTCTGCGTAACCTGCATCTCATCTCCATTTTCTTCTTCCTCTTGGTCAAGAGAGGAACCAAAGCTTTTTGGAAGAGTGTTACTCCGTGGACGTGTTTGAGGTATGAATTCTCCATCTGAGCTCCTCTGCTTTGCATCTGAAATGAGAAAAAATGCTTAATTAAAACGTTTAAAAGAATTAACTCTCTCGGTTCGACTGCAAATAAAGGAACATAACAGTTTGCACAGGCAAAGTTTCTCTTCTAATGAACTAAAAACAAAGCCACAAGAATAATTTGATTTTGATTTTCTAACAGTTCAGAATCTAGAAATGAAACATTTTTACTGCCCTATGGAATTTTACTGAAGGACTTAGCCATTTTAGTCATGTAGATAATTTGTGTTTGTAGAAAACCAGAAAATGTAGCACCCCTTACCTTTTATTTGCTTTCTCAATTTGGTAAGTTCAGTCATCCATTTTAAAACTTTTGGATTGGCTGCAATATCACTATAGGAGGGCTGAAAAGCAACACAAACAAACTACATTTTATGAAAACAAACACACTAAAGCTTGTTTATAAATATTTCTTTCAAGAGTTGGTAATATTTACGACAGCAAATGTGCCTAGTTAACATGAACACCACTCTTAGTACCAGATCAGATCTCAGTGCCAACACGAGGGACAACACTTGTGAAAATAAACTTGGAACAAGACATCAGAAGTTGAGCCAGAGAGTGGCAAGATGCTTTTGTCTCTCCACAGGTCTCATCTGATATCCCTCCAGTCTCACTGCATAGATGTCACTGCCTGCCCTTCTTTGAGCTCAGGCATTATGGCACATTTTCTAGTACCGCGGCTGTTCAGTTCACTTTTGCAGACAGCAGGGTGTAACAAAATTTTTATCATTTGTGATTCCACAATTAGTTATCAGTGATGAACGACAGGAAGAAACTCAGCTCTACCATGCAGTAATTTATCCTGAGTAAAAGCAGACGTGGTAACTTACCTTACTGTTTTTCTCTTTTTCAAATTGTTCCTCAAATTGTTTTATTTTTTTCTGTAATTTCTTGACAAGCTGATAAGGTGTCTTGTCTTCCCTTTTGTCATCTTTTGAGCTAAAGGATGCTCTTCGTGTTCTGTATTAAAAAATGTCATTTAAATAATTAAATGAGTGCAAACAACTTATATATTCGAGTAACAGACGACCAATTTCAATTTTTTTTTCCAGTTCATAATCCATTCTTTTCAGGTTTTCAGTTACGAGCTATTTACTTACTGAATCAAAATGCTTAGATCTGCTGCCTTCAAATGTGATGTGCTGTTTTTTCCCCCCTCTAATTTCAGTAATAGCCCTAACAGAAAAACAGCATTTGAAATCCAAGTGTAATAAACTAATGTACTGTTAATTACATTGCCATTAGAACAGTTCAGATCTTTCTGGTGGCTAAGCTACTTATCTAAGTTATATGATACCCAGTACTTCTTGAAATACTGGGCACAGAATGAAGCCTAGGCTAGAAGCTATCACTCAACAATTATTTCTTGGTAATTAGACAGCTCCACTTAACCGTCTTAGGCAAGTTATTAGATACTTACCTAAAAAACTTCTACATCATCTAATCTGTTGGCCTAACTAATATATTTCTAGAGTAAGTAATTCTGGTTTTGAATAATGTTTTGCACTTGTTCAGCGTCTTGACATCTGCTGCTTGTGAAAAGCCTTTTTATTTCAAGACTGACCATGAGAAGTTTCTAGTACACAAGGTGCCTGAAAGATCCCTCAACACAGCTAGTGACATCTATGCAGTTTGAGATATTAGAAATACTAATCTAATAATCTACTAGTGTAGATCCTCATTAGTTTCAGAATGAGGAGCACAGCTATTACAATCAGCACTTTTCTGCAGATCAGTCTTCTGCATCATTTTAACAGTACCTGTCAATTATCTTTTGCATGAATAAATATGTCGGAGAATTAAAGATTCTAAACTTGGTCTTTCTTGTTCCAGATTTTCTCATTTTTGAGAGATTATTTCTTCCCCCACAAGCATGGAAATTCTCCTTAAATTCCCTTTCATAGTAACAGTAGTAGACAGTACAGGTCACAGGTCGTTTACAGTTTTGGAGGGCAACACAAATAACTTGCAACTTGTTTAGTTACAACTCTACTTTCATATACTAGGTTAAACGGGCTTGATCCTCTAAACCTGCAGCAGATCTGTATCAAGAACCCTACCTCTTCACTCTACTGCTATCCCACACCTCTCCCTCTAACAGCTAATACTTTCCCATAACCCTTTAGAATGAAGACTTTCCACAGACCAAACCAAGAACCTGCCCAGCTCATTACTGCATACTTTAGGTGCAATGGTTTGCATAACCTGGCTCCCTTTACTGGGAACAGATAACATGCTACGCAAAACATCCAAAATTATGCAACATGGAAACAGATATTCATGCTACTGGGGAAAAAAAAAAAAAACCTAAACTTACATAAAATCATAGACCAGCAATCCACTAAAGACTGGTAAACAAAGGATTTAAATACTACCTTCAGCCCAGGAAGTGCTATTACAGCAGGCTGTCAGAAGCCCTGACCAAATGCCAGGGAAATCTGTGCAAGCTTGCCCTATTTTTGTACTCTTTCCCTCAGCATCTGCCAGTGGTCACTTTGAGAGACACAATACCATCTCAGATGAACCTCTGGTCTGGCTCACTATGGCAGCTCCTGGGCTGGCAGAACAGCCAAATGGCCATATAAGGCCACATCTGACCTCCGTCTTCAATTAATTCATATCATGAAAACCCAAGACATTCTTACACAGCTCTATTTTCATACTTGCAGTAGTATTTCCTGCCCCAATACCCACCAAATTGCATTAAGATACATACCTAACAAAAGAAAGTGCTTTGGATGAAGAATCTAACGTTTCTGGATCATGTAAGAAACGTTGGCTTTGCCCAAAATCCAAACTACGATGTGACAATATCGGATGACAGTCCTCTTCCAATGGATGATTAGTCATCCTTCCAGCCTGCGGGGAAAGCTGAGCTTCTCCAGATTCGCTGTCCTCCTGCCAAGATTTGAAAGCAGGAAACGGATCTAGAAGATAAAAAAGGGACACAAAATGGTACTTTTCTGTTAAGAGAATTACAAACAAGAGTTAAAAGGTAACAAAAATGCGTACCCAATGCTTAGTCTTGTATGCTATAAAGGATGTGGTGTCATACACAAAGTGAATAAAAACATTGAAATACATCAGAAAGCTACAAATTCTGTCGTATAACAATTGAAAGAAAAAGGTACTGAAATGAAGTATGCACACTAGGATCCCTTTTTCAAAGTGTATCTTGGGAGTATGCATTTCTGAACAGTTCAACAGTGTAGAAGAGACTGATTTATTTATCAGAAATCTGAAGTTTGAAGAATATATTTATTGTTCATTGCAGTATTTTGCTGTGAAATTTTTATACCTTACACATGTACTTTGAAAGACCATCCTCTTGGTTTTGAAGAAGGTAAACCTGACAATACCTTTTTAAGTACAATATCAATTTGTTTAAGTCTTTTTAAAGGAGTGTTGTTGGGTTTTTAAGTTTAAATCCATCTCGACACCACTGAGAAAAAGAGATTTCTTAATTTGTGGAAGGTGATTTCTTTTAGGCAGGGGATTCCAAAACAATCAATTTTTTTAAATCCTTATAAAATTTAGTTGCTAACATCCCTTACAATTCTCAGATATGGTTTTCTTGCTAACAAAAAGCTGACATGGCCTTCTAAGCACTTTAAATTAAAATCCCACCCCCCTTTTCCTTTCAGACAGTTGCCTATATTTTCCAGTTCAAATCAGAAATTTGAAAACTGGGTTCAAAGTGTGCAGAACAACAATAAAACCCACAAAGTAATCTTTAAAAAAAAATAACCCTTGTACCTGCTTTCCATTGTACATTTGCTAAGTATTATTGGGATTTTTTTGTTTTGTTTTTAAGCTATAATCTTGCCTGTTTGCACAGTACAAGATACAAGAAGGGGACTTTAGAGAAAAAAGTAAACAAAAAAACCCCAGACCAGAACATTCCCAAGATATAAGGGACAGCAGGTGAAGGGTTAGTTAGAAAGCAAACCATAAACTATCAAAAGGCAGATAACTGAACGTATGGCGAACCATACTTACCCTCCCCTTCTCTCTGCAGATGCATTGTTTTGAAATCAATGAGGGGAAAAGTGATAGGGCATGGCGCTAATAAAATGAAAAAGAATGGCAAAAATACTAAAGTGAACACACAGCACAGTCAGAACAAACTATACATAACATGTAAAGCAGGAAGATACAGTACCAGGGAAAAACACCCCATCTTTCGGGCCAGGCCCTGAGCACTCCCAGCTTCCAAGCAATTTCAATGGCAGGTAAGGATGCTCAGTCCTTAGCGAATTTGAACTTTTTACCAAAAAGGTTTACAAAGAACTGACACAGGAATAGTAAAGACTTATTGTAGTAATAAGAGTCTCATGCATCCTCACATTAACAAAAGACAAGTTCTAAATATGTTTTTGCTCACAGCTTGTAAATAATAGAGATGGTGGTGATTTCCAAAAAGCAGGACAAATGCAGAAAAACTACTCAGAAATACAGATTAACTGACTGGCATTTTCGCCTTAAGTCAGCAAGCGTTGGATGTTCATTTGCAAGAACTCTGTTGGTTACAGGCCTTTAAGTTTCTATTACATAGGCTTTAATAAGCCAAGTCTTGTAACGAGACCTGGACTAGTATAGATTTCTTTACAAAGCAAATCTACCTCAGTGGAATGCCACAAGGACTCGCAGTGCCTTGGAAGGCTGAGATTCTAATAACCATTCTAAACAGGACTGAAGATTAGCCAAAGTTAAAATACTTTGCAATGAAACAACACCTCTTGCAAAATATCACGATTTTACTACCAAGAAGTTTATAATGCAAATTTATATACAGATATGCTACTTAGTTTCCAAAGTAAGGGTCACAAATTGGGTACGTAAAACCAAAGCAACTTTTATAAGCAGATTTAAGGAAATAATGAAATGGAAGCCACAAACCTTCTGAGAATATGTATTAAATCAGATTAACACAAATAGAGGATGCAACAAAATGTAATGTGCAGGTAAGCAATTAATGTGAATATAACACTGAGAACATAAGCAGGATTATTTTAAATTTTTTTACAAAAACTTCAGACAAAGTTATTAACTTGGGCAACAAGAATGAAAATCTCGAGTCGGTGTCTTTGGATGACTGCAAATCAACTTCTACGTGACATGACACACTCTGAACGTACAGTTTGCTAGGGCTCAAGAAGGCCAACCAGCAAATATTTTACAAATGTAAGTAAGTCAATCACAAATGGCAAGCCTCATCACTTGTAAAAGGGTTAAAAGGGAAGAATGGATTCATGCGGGCAATTAATTTGGAAAACAGTCAACACTGGTGACAGTTTAAGAGTAAGTTATCGCCATTGGTGCTTCAGGACAAAGTTTTGTGTGCTGACGTATTACAACTATATGCTGCGTTGTTAAACTGCATATATCCCAGGTATGCTTCATTCATTTTAACATTTACAACACAGTAACCAGAAGTTAAGTGCAGTCATCCCTGGTTACCAGTGTCTTACTAACATTTGACCGTGATGCTTACAGGCATCTCAAAGAATGGCTGTCACTGGAACAGCCTGTTGGAAGTTAAAACCTCGTCCCTGCGTAAAAACCCCATACTCTATCTACCAAGTTGTATTTGCAAATTTTTTAAATTGGAAACAAGTGGACTGTGGTCATTGTGCCATAGATGACAGTTCACTGTATTTTAGCAAACTATATCACTTGCATTTTTTAAGGCGTGAAGATTCAGAATATCAACACTAGGCAGAGGAAACAGGATATAAGGAACATGTAAAAAGGTAAGTACTTTGAAAAGAATATACTAACAAGAGTGTTTTGCTCTGGTTACAAAGAGGTTATGTTTTTAGACAAGTAAAACAACAGTCTGAACAGTCATTACCAGACGTTTGAGCAACAAAGTTCAGTAAAGTCACAAGCTTAGGGGCTTGCTAAACCTGGAAGGCCATAAAAAATAACGACACAAACATGAGGAATCCTGTCTGAGAGAAAACTGTGTTTTAAACATTTTGCTCTTCCTAAAATCCAAACAATAGAAGAAGGGGGACAGAAATAATATCTATTTGCAACTTCAACTTTTATTTGAAAATCTAGAGCAGTTTCAAGTTGTGTAATGACATGGAAACCAGGATCTGACATTCCTGGTGTTTAAAACAAGACAACCAACAGATGTTTCACAATAAATGAAACAGAAATTGCTGTGTTTAGTAGTGTCGTGATTTTAAGTCACATTCGTCTAGTATTAGAACTTCAGTAGCTTACACTTTAAAAAAACCCAAAAAAACCCAAGAGACAGTGTGAATATTAACTGTGTGACATAATCAGACAAAGAGTTTTTAAGGACTTGGATGAGAGATTTGGCATCCTGGGAACCGTAAGTCACGTTTTAAAAACAACCAAACCTCTACTGTGAAACTTGGCCTTTCCTGCTTTCTTTAGTTGCTGCTTTGACTATTTTTTCTTTACAGTTTTTTAAGGTCCTTAACTAAGTTGCAGATAGTTCTGAGACAAGATGGGACCTATGTCATGACTTGGTCAATCTTACCATGTGTATAAGTACATATTATTCAGATTGACCTAAAAAAAAAAAAGCCTAACTTGTCTGCTGCTTCTACTATGTAAAAAGTTCTACTCATTTTTACCAGCTAACTACACAGTGAGATAAATGGTGAAAGTTACCTTCCCAATTGTCACCATCAGATACATTCTTCAGATCTAGACGTGGTACTTGGACACTCAGAGCTTCCTCGGAAACATTAACGTTGCCATCCTCTGACACCGCTGAATCAGTATTTGCATTAAGATCACAAGTCTTGCTACTTGACTCCTGTATTTCAATAAAACAATAGAACAATTTTTTTATTATTTTAGCAACTGGAAATCAGTTACCCAATCAGTGCCTGTTCCAGCACTTCCAGAAATTTTCTGGAAAAAAATATTTCTCCTTTCCTAACTAAAGGAATTATAAACAAGCTTCCCCCCACCCCCAATAGTAGTCAATTATTTGCATTACAAAACATTCCTTGCAGAAGATGTGTAAGTATAAGCTTGCTCTGCTGCCAAAAGCTTCTGTGAAGCGAGACGGTGAGATGTCTAACAGAGGTTTTGCAAACCTCGCAGCAGGCCAACCGACATAAGATTTCAAAAGCTAACTATATTGCTTTTCTTCCTATGTGTTTTCATTTAAGTTTTTAAGATGCTGTGTATCTGTATATAAATGAAATCATAATCTTACCAGAAACATCTCTGAACATATTCTATCATTGCCATCAAGCAATATACTATTTTGCCTAAAAAAAAGACACGGACCTTGTTATAATTTTAAATACAAATTCTTAAAGTAAATACTATACATTCCCTTTACATTTTATTCTTGCATACTCTAGTCCAGTTTTAGCAAATATAAATTTTATTTCCTTAAAGTGATAATTAAAATTACGGGGAGCAAAAGTTAAATTGCTTTTCCCACTCCCCGCTTTGTTCTTCACACAGAATTTCAAGCTGAAGCATGTAAACAACAACTGGACTTGAACCAAGTTGAAAATAAAAATGGCTCAGACCTTTATTGTCAAACTAGGAGTAAATATTTTAAAATTTAACAGAACTCAAACTGAAATTTCAATCGGTGCTGAACTCAAACTGCAAATGAACTTAAAGTTTTCTGGCTAGTCACTATTATCAGCATTAATTCTTCAATCATTAAGAGCAATAAAATATGCCAAAATATTTTAAAGAAAATAACTTTTTCTTCTTCTATTTCTCTTGCCCAGAACATAGGGTTGTTCGCAAAAAACACCATGATACGTATCATATAGGCTTATACTGATTTTCTCTTTTAAGTGCATGAAGTTCCATGCCTTTTATATCATTATCGCCATCATAAGGTAGCTTCATCTTATCCTGTTTTCACATGTGAAAAATGTTATGTTTCGTTTCACCTCCCTTACGTTACAGTTTGCTGCTACAAATCACCAGTTTTATACACCCGCTTTTCAAAACCGAAGTGACACATTCTGTCATGTAGAATGAAAGAAAACAAAGAAAAAGACGTACCTTTCACTATTATTTTCTCCATCAACATCTGCATCTTTACCACATGGCTTCAATAATACATCTGCAGTCTGTTGGAAGAAGTATGTTTAGAAAAATTTGGGAATGCTGAAAACATTTCTGTGATCATCACTGACCACAAAAAACCCTCAAGAACTGAAAGCACAGCATTTTTTGTGGGGGTGGAAATCGTATTCGTTAACCTTGCAATATTTTTACATCTAAAGGCAAGTCAGTAACCAGGTGTTTTAATCACTAGAAGACAGACTATGACCTTCCATCTTCAGACAAACCATTTTTTATTATTTCTTTTAAATATTAACACTAACAGTTCTACTGCAAACTGTCAATCACAGCATGAAGTCTGAGGTGACTAAAATCACGGCAGTAAGTATATCCTAGTCTCGAAAGTAACAGAGCTGGATGTAGACTTGTGCTCAGCATATACGAAATGAAACAAGTCTGACAGACTTTCTAAAAGGAGCTACTAATCCCTGTTACTAAATAAAGCAGCAACAGAAGTGGAAGGGGATGAAGAAATGCTGGCATTTCCATGACACCATCTCACAAAACAAGTTCTGATGAATACATGTCACCATTTTGTTCGCTAAAAGTTGGCATAGGAAGACTGACTACTTTAAGCATTTATGCTGAAGACCAGTACTTCATTTCTTCAAAAAGAGTCTTATTTGGGGGAATATAAGAAACCTGAAGTATAAAATACGATGTTTTAAAATAAGAGATTACATCTGGTTTCAGACTTCAAGAAGTTCTCACAAATGATCTTTAAAATGTCTGAATATAAAATAAAGGTACCTGGAGAGTTCAAATATACACAACAGTTGCCAGTTTTACAGTGCTGTCAGTAGCATTTGCTCTTATCAGACAAAACTCCAATTTTCTGTTTACATTATTTCAGTCCTCAAGAAAAATTCCAGTTTGGGGAACAATTGTTAATTACAGTGCATTTGCCATACTCCAGCAGAAAATTTCCACCCTGGAGATGAGCTGTGCAAGTCTTGCATAGTCCCACTTACTGTAGCTGTGGGAACAGCTGCTTCTGTTTCCATTTCAGACCCAAAGGAGAGCTCACATGCACATCTTTCGTTCCCTACAATCCTACTTGCCTCTCTCAAACCCCTCTCATAAACAACAATCAGTATATTTCCCTTTAACATCTCCCCAAACGATACAACTCTCCAATAACATTTGAAATGGTGTATTATCAAGAAAGTAGAAACTAACATTGAAAAACACTTTGCTCCAGAATGCCACCTTACCACTGATATCAATGGACAGAAACTTATAAAAAGCAAAAATGGCCAAGAATGACATCAGGTATGACAAAAAAGTGCATATATACATGACCGTGCTCTCCCAAGCATCATGTTCCCCTTTACATTCTTAGCACGGTAATGTACTTGGAATTTTGAAGTGCACATACACTTCATAAGAAGTGTAACTCATATTTCTCAGCTGTTCCTTGCAAACACTGAAACTGCGTACAACACACTGAAAAGCCAGCAATTTGCAATTTTTGTTTCTCTGTCTACATTTGTATTTTCGGAGTTTGGATTTCTAAAGCCCAGCATGTATTTTAACTAGGAAGTCAGGGGGAAGTAAAGTGTTAGGAGTTAATACGAGAAACTCACACTTCTACTGCTTTTGAAGGCTTTAGTTTCAAAAGACTGAAAAAGTAAAACAAATACTACAAATAAAAGAAGCATTATAATAGCCAGTCAGAAAAAGACTTACAGCAGAAATCTGGAACTCTACTCTGTACCTCCAACCGAGTTCTTGCAAACGTAGCATTCACCAGAACTGGATAGAACATCATCTAATTGCCACACCATTTTTTGTGCAATTTGTGCTACAGGATAACAATCTTATAATTGTTTTATAACAAGATTTGGCACCAGGAAAGAACCGGGACAATCAATACATTCTGTGAAGTTTTAATTTACAGAATGAGACTCTAAAAGAATATGCTAGTTTAGCAGGAACAACTGAAAAGTTTGGCTTGTTACGCGACTCAAGAGAGTCATTTGGGATCCATGAAAGCAAACAGAAGGCTAGGAGAATACATTACAATAGCGAAAACTGCTACGGCAACATTTTGTTTTAATGAAAACATAGATTCCAGACAAGACTCACAGTTTCACTATGCTAAGGCATCCATTTCTATCTGTTCAAGTTCATAGACCCATTAAATTCTTGTAGTTAATTTAAGTCTACTAACAATAGGTTTGCTTATCTAGTTACCTTTCAGGGAACCCTCAGAAAGATTTATGGACTCACAGGCAAGAAGCTAAAAACCATTGTAGGAGGTCTCCACACATGTATAGCAAATCCCTCTACCCACAGGATTAATCGTTTAGATTTATGACAACAAAAGTTTTACCAAATGAATAAGGAACTATAGATTTGAATTTTTCATTAGAAGTGCTTATTTGACAGCTGCATATGTGCTATTTCACACAGAGGGTAGAAACTATATTCTCTTGCATATTACTGTTGTACTTGATTTCATGTTTGTCAGCACATATTTTACAGCATTGCTTGATCGCATAAAGATATTCTGAATGAGAGACTGATGTCTGCTCACTAATAAAAAATGCTGGTACAGTTCAGGCCATCATTACAGATTCAGGCCATACATCCTACAAACCTTCCCATTTGATTGTATGTGAAGATCTAATAATTTGCAGCTCAAGGCAAAGCTGAGGCACGTTTGTTGTATAGGGCAAGCAATTATTTCAGCATTTACAGCTGCTACAACACTGTGCTTCCCATTCAAACTGTATACAATACTTGCTTCTTTCAGTGACATGAAGCTATTCAATTCAAGCATAATATATAAAAGCAAAGCCAAAACTAAGTCTATGACACCTGGTTATCGTGTGGTCTGTTGTTTACATTTTCAGTTGCTTTCTGAACTTTAACAGCAACTTCAAGTATCATTAACATCGTATTTTCTGAGCAAAACTGTTTTTTAAAAATACAACTAAGTATTTTATTTTTACAAGCATGTTAGCATCACATCCTAATACGTGCTCATGCAGCGCCCTACACAGATTTTTCTGCTTTGGAATACAAATGGTCAATCCTGATACTTTCCAAGATGACAATGTTAAGTTTTGAACCTCTTCAGGAGGTCACAAGTCTGATTTTCTTCCATTTTTCTTTTGCTGAACACCTCAAGCGTAAGAATTCTAAGTGAACACATCAGTATGGAGCAACACGAGCTATCAGCATAGCACAAGTCAGATATCTAAGCAAAGAGGTCCTAGGAGAAGTAACAGAACTTCTTTCAACTAGAAAGGAGATAAAGATGTGTTGAAAAGAACACGACACCTATGTCTGCCACAGAAGAAACGGTAACGGTCAGAAAAGGCTGCGATTAGCTAACTACAAAACCACACCTTCCTAGCACAAGCATAGTCAAGAGGCTGCACAATCTCAAGGTGACTGCTACTTCTACCCTCTCTTGATAGAGTAAAAGGTGTGACTAACTGTGGGTTATGCTACAGTCACAGCTCTAGATGTTCCACACCTCAGGAAGCCTTTACTAACACAGATGCTATTCTAACCGGTGCTATGCTTGCTGTTACACTGACTTACCTGAGCAGAAGGCAGGGCTGGTATCTGTGAAAGACCAATAGAAAAACATTAGTCAGGGTCCAAACAAGTTGCCCCAAGGTACACAAAAATTTCCCTGTACACGTCTACAAAATGTGCACAGCAGAGAAGACAACTGCACAGAACAACAGTGCCACATAAGACTGCATCAGAGTTATTAGGAAAACTTGGATCTCTAAGACGCTTCGCTAAAGTCACAGCAATTTATGATTTTCTTATACACGAGGCTCTTCCTCTCACCTGAACGCTTTCTTCTTCCTCAGTTACAGTATCATGTTTCATAGCTTCACTGTCTAAATCAGTGCAAACCAATACTTCAGAGCAGTCTCCTGTGTTCTCACTGCTACCAGGGTCATTATCTTCAATAACATCATTCCTAAACAGAAGAACAGAAAGACTTTCGCAACCTGTTCTTCTACCTTTAAAAGAAAGAAACACCACTTTTCTTTTTCTTAAACAGTATCAAGCATAAGGCTTTTTTTCAACAAAATCATGCTGCCCAAAGATACTGGTAATATCTACAATTTCAATCACCTGTAGGCAAATTTAATTATGTAGTTTATATCACAGTATGTGATACATATATTAAAACGTACTTATTTGATTGTTTTAGGCATACAACCTCCACTTGCTATGCTGACCTAAGGAATAAAAGCGCCAACAGCCAGAAGCAATGACATACCAAAACTACCGCAACTAGATTAAGTTGCTGTGGGTACCCTCCTCTCAACATTGAAGCCAGCTAGTTCACAGCTACTACCACTATGTTCTCCTCCAGTGAGAAACCCCATTATTTCTAACATTTAACCTTCCTAGAATTCAACTTAAGGATTGTAACAGTACAACCAGATTAAAACTAACTTATACTATATTTATGTCCATATGTTCTTTACATGCCAGCTTCCCTGTTACCACCTGATTCTGTAATTCATGACAAGCCTTTGACTTCCTGGCCTTCCTTTCCCTCACCCACAAAGAATTCCAAACTGCTTTTACAAATGCTCCTCCTCTATCAGATACACAGATACTAAACAAGATGGTTCAGAATTTAACATTTTAACTCTTTTCTTAAGTCCAGCAATTATTTTAAGCTAGTTGTAAGAAATTTGCACTGGATCACTGCAATTTTTAGTTACTCATTTAACCGTGTATTTGCCGTGTGCATAGTCTGCTGGCGGTAGTGTTTTAAAGGACCCAGACAACCTCTTTCAAGAACGCTATCATGTATCCTCTATTACAGTTAATCCACAGTGGAACGATGATCAGAAGCATTTGAAATAGTCACTATGCCAGAAGAGTATATTGGTTTCAAACCTGCAGCGCCAGTACTTTTAGCCCCTGCTCTGTGAAGTCAGCCAGCCTTTAAAGCACTTACGATGTAACCGAAAGAATTCAGGTACAACAGGTCTTTCAGGCAATTACCCACTTATAAATTACTTCAAAGACATTCAATCTCTAACATTAAAACTCAGTTTTAATTTACCATTACCAGCAATGATTACTTTTACGATCAACTGCTAACTTTAGTCCAACCTCTTGTCACAGACAAGACTTCTAAGAACAGTAAAGACTGAACAATTTATAAAGCAGCATCTGAGTCTCTGAATCCTTCATGTATTTCAGGCTCTGAGCAACACAGGAATTTGGGTACTGAAGTCCTACTTAACTACAAATTTTTGGAGTTTGCATATTAATCATGACTATTTTTTAATAAAGCACCAAACGTAGCAGCTTCTCAACGCTGCCATGGCAATTGCTACACTCATAACATGGCAAGATTTACAACAAAAATAAAAGCTGATCAAATGAGGCTGAAACTCTACGCAAAGAGACCCACAGTGCTCATTCTATGCATTTTTAGCTGTTTCATTGATACTGGCAGCCAGAGCAGTAAAACAGCTATGCTGATGTGGAAAGACAGGGTAACGAAACCGAAGCAGCACCTCCGATACCTTTCATACGGTAAAATTGTGTTGTAAGTAGCATCAGTAAGGTAAGAATGAAAGCACTGGCACAAATTTAAGTTCTTGTGCTACCTGTACAGAATCCAGCAGTGAAGCAGTTATACTTCCCAACATTTTTAGCTAGAAGATCAATTTAAAATACTTGCTTCAAGAGCTGTCCATTACTGGCAACTGACAGAAGCTGATTTGCCTTAAAATATGAGATAAATTGATAAATAATATTGTTAATAGCAAAAGTCATAACTTTTGCTTTGGGTTAAGGTGGGGGATTGGGTAGTTTGTTCTGGAAGAGCTAAGATATACAATCCTATAGAATTCATTACAGATACAAAAAAATCTTACTGGTTGTTAGATCCTTCCTCATCCCCGCTGGGATTTTTTGCTTCATTGTTACAGCCCAGTCTCTGTTGCTGTATATGTTTAAGATTGTTATCTAAGCTGCTCTGCAGGTCGAAAAGGTGCTGTTCCACAGCTGCTCTAATTGTTCTTTCTAAAATGCTAAAAAGAAAAAAAGACAGAAAACTCATATTAAAACCTCTCCTTTTGCATTGATTGACTATGCAGAAAGGCAGAGATAACAAACTTCACACATGACAGAGGAATCTTTGACATCAGGTCAAAGCACAACTTCAAGGCAAAAAGAGACTAACTCTTCCAAAAAGGCAGTGGAAATTACTGTACCTACCATCTTTTATTTCATAACATTTACATAAAGTATTATGAAGTCTATTAACAGTATTTTAAGAGTAATCAACACATTACAATGACTAACTTTTTTTTTTAATAACTATGCACCAAAACTTCCAAAAGTCTAACATATTAATGTGACAGTAAAATCCTGTATCTGCAACAGGTCTGTGTCAATCCTGGAGCAGGAACCACTTCAGCACAGCTGGCTGTAACCCCTCCTGAACAGGGCTGTAATCTTAAAAGGCAAGAGCCAACAAATAGCAGAGACAATAAGCAAGCACCTGATGAAGGACACAGTATATATCCAAAGATACATCAAAAACAGAACAGCATTCTTTAAAAACAGACTACTCCGTTGAGTGCTTCTTAGGCAGCTCATGCAAAATATGCAATTAGGCCTATAAAAAATCCTCCTGTAAGAAGCTTAAAATCTTTTACCCCATTTTTAACTTTTTAATTGTGCATTTATTTTTCCTCTGCATTTGTACATGCAATGCCACTAAGCTGTAGTCAATATTAACAACTAGAAGCAGTGCTAAAAATACAATGCGAATGCTATCATAATTTTGAAGTCAAACACCTTTGATGTATCTCTGTATAAAACCAGAGTGTTCTGGAATCTAGATTCTACCATACTGTGTTCTTGTGCTTCTGCAGTCAACAACACTGACACATGTTAGGTTTTTCCTGCATTACTGTTAAATGCCATACGTGAAATGCTTCACACTAGAGTATGTTTATTCATAACTGTAATCATCAAACCTACTGCATTTCTTTTTCTTGAAAGACATATCTTCTACGCATGTTCTACTAACAGCATAATTCAAACATTTTGTATTTTTATTGTACTTACTCTGCAGAGGCTGGCAAGATACTTATGGGAGAGATATGAGCACTGCAATAAAGAAGAAATAAGTTAATGTCATGCAAAAACTCATCACACCAAATAAAAGTCTTGAAGTCAACAGAAAACAACTCAGAAAATACTTAAAGACCGCATGTAATGCATCTAATAAAAGTAGAATAAATATGTAGTAAACACTGATTTGCAGCCCCTTTATTATTTAGATTAAGAAATCTTAAAGAATGCCTTCATGAGACAGAAAGTTGTAGAAGTACCAATGCAGATTTCTGTCTCTCAAGCCAATACCCAGCACATTACGAAGTTAGGAGCTCTCAGATGTACAGTCTTTCCCATGGGAAATACTAATCACTTAGTCTCCAAAGATTTCCTGACACCTTGCTTAAGAATGCAGATTTTAACCTTGCTGCCTAAAGCAAATTCCAAATTACTCCACTCTCCTCCACAGCTGCAATTCGTAGAGGTTCTTCCCTGCCTGTCAGACTCTTGCATAATTTTATTCTGCAACAGATCTGCAGCACTCTCCAAGGCCAGCTACACTTCACGGTACCTTCCAGAGGTTTTGAGACACGAGCTAGCCATTTGTAAAGCATTCGGAAATCTCCTAGCACAAGCCACTCCAGCCTATGATGTTAAGCTCCAAGGCGGGAGGAGGGGGTGGAAGGGTGGAAATCAGTGTAACTACACAAGCACATTCACGGCAGTTAACTCGTGTATGTGGTCCTTCTTCAATTTTCCATTTAGATGAGCAAAATTCTGCCATAAATACAATACTTAAATTTTAGACAAAGTGATGGTACATATGCTAAGAATGAAATAAAAGAAGAAAACTACTGTAAACGGCGATGAGTTGCAACTTACATTATCTTATTCATAAAAAATAAATACTAACTTCATTTCAACTAGGAGGTGGGGGAGAGAAGTAAACAAATGCTTTTCCTTCCTGTTATATACAACTTAGCTCAGAAAGCTGAAAACCAAGATTCGAGTCTACTCTTTACCACGCCATAGCACTGTTGGCAGCCAAAGTTGATTTTAAATATTATTTTCATGTATGCATAAAGTAAACCCTGAAATATGAGGGAGCTTGCCACTCCATCGGAGAACTGAACAGGTACCACCTCTGCGAGATAGTTTTGCCTGATACGAACCTTGCTTGCACTCAAAAATGTAGACAGTCTCCCTGCTTACCCAAGAATAGTTTTAATACAGCAAGGAATAGAGCGGTTAGACCTTATCAAGTTTATTAGTAGTTTCACCACACGAGAGGTAACATCATCAGACCACCTCAAGCAGACTTTCTATTTTTCTTCCTTTAAGTAGAGGAAACACAAGTAGTAAAGGACTTGCAATTAAACACTAGCTGATAAGGAAAGTGGTTAAAGTATTTAAAAATAATTATGCCCTTTTGCCTTAGACAACCTGTACTGGGCCAACAGCAAAGCGCCCCGTATTTAAACACCACCATGTAACAACTGAACGAGCAGGTGATCACAGAAGTTAATTTTTTTTTTTAATGGAAACTTGATTTTGAATCAAGCTCATGCTATGATTCGTGTGTTTGTTTGCCTAGGTGAAAAACCACAGCAGATCTATTCCAAATGTTTTGACAGAACAGGCAGCTCTAAACTACTATTTCAAAACAGACATTGCCAAATAGCTTTGGAAAATTAAAACACCTGATGGCGAAGCCGGATCTTATAGCCACTAATTTCAAAGCTGCTGGATCAAACAACTGAGGGAGTGAATACACCGGCATTTCGGTTTTTTCTTTCAAACAAAGAAAGGGTAACAAGAAGTTCACAACTTAAAGATATTTACATGTAATTGGTATTTCTGTGCACAGAAGTTCAGCACAGCCCTACTACTTGTACAAAGTAAGTTTTCAGATAAACATTTTGTTTTGACAATACTTGAAATAAAAAAAATGAAGACATGAAGCTGTGAATAAGTTCAGCTTCATGAACAAGATAAGAGAAGCATGAGCAAGAATCTCAGCAAAAAACCCAGTAAGATTTCAAAACAAAAAATGCTGGTTTAAGCATGCGATCTCAGTATTTTCAGTGAGTTCTACAAAAGCTGCATTACAAAAGGTACGCTTATGTTCTAGAAGTACTAATACCTAATTGTATACATTGAAATCAATTTACTATTAAAACACAGTCACTCATAGGACAAATTGGGGCGGGGGGGAATGCAATCAGAGCACAGAACACTGCAACACTCTAGTTGTAAAAGAGAGCAAAAAGAATTCAGTCAAGGGCACAAGTACAAACACTATTTATAGGAAACTGTGATGACCCGGAATCCTTTTATTCTACCACTTGAGACAATGAGGAACTGTGTCAAGACAGGGGAGAGTCAAACTCATCTCCAAAGAGTCCCGAAGACTTCAGACATGGTTCACGACAAAATTTTCCATCTTGCTGAGTAACCTTCAGCCCCGGCACAGGATCATTCACCAGCGCCTTTATTAAACACCTTTAGATGCATTAGAGGTACTCAGCAAAAGATGTGCATAAATCAGCAGTATTGCAAAGCCTGAAGAATCCTCTTACTACATACGTAAACAATATCTTACGTCCTCAACTAATCACTTTAGCAATTAAGCACTTTTTTAAAGAAACGTGTCAATCGCTCTGAGCTGAAAATACATTACAGCTTCTGAACCAACGTACCACAGTTCAAAGGATACTTTTAAAAAGCTGTAATTTATACTGCTACACAGAGCCTTAATGCAGCATGACACAGCAAGACACAGAAAGGTAAACATCTTTGTTTCATAATGCTAACCCACTCCCGAGAACCCCTTTTGCACTGTCTCCCTACTCATAAAAAGTCCTGGTAAAAATATTCCTTAAGATAGAAAAATATATTAACTAGAGATAAAATATTTCAAAGTTTTTCTTGGTAATTTACTGACTGTAAGCAGATTCTTACTTCTCGTTAAAAAAAACAGTTGTGACATTATTTCAGTTCACAGGATCTCCAAAATACAAAATAATCTCATATAATTTTAAAGTTAAAAAAGTCTTATTTGCAATCATATCAAAGCAACATTTCCCTTCCGTATAATTACCTGTGCAGCAGAACTTTACAGGCCATTCTGATTATTTTTGCTATCCCAAATGAGCACTTGAGGTAAAAATGCTTCATTTGAAAAACAGCAAAGCGTGATGTTGGCTGCTGGTTATGCATACTGCTTGCTGGGATGCAATGGCTGCTTGTCAGACAGTACTTCTGGAGTGCTGCACTAAACCCTGCAGTCTAAATAGAAATAGACTGCAACATGAGGTCACTCCTGACAATAAGCTGCCCAATCAACACTTGAAAGCTTTCCTAATGTGTTGTTCACAGATTTTCTAGGATGGAAGTAGGAACAAGCATTTGGTCGTTAAAGGGAGCACTAAACTAAAACAATAATATATTTTCTAGCAATTCAGGCAGTTGTATTTGGCTTGCCTTACTATATATGCATTTTGTCTCACTTTGTTGCTGTTCACATTACTGCCTCTCTCACTGATCAGAGTTAATTAAAACAAAAAAGGACTAACAAAAATATCACACAAGCAGTGAGGAGCTCACCCTTGTCATTGCATTTAACACAGACAAAGCTAACTGCTTACAGAACTTACTACTTGTCATATCTCACATTTTTACACATATACTTTTGAAAAGCCTGAAGAACACAACAAGAATTTTAGTATTAGGCTTTTGACTGACAATATTTGAGATGAACTGCAAAAACTAAAGCAGATACTGCTCGGCAAAGTGCAGCGATGAAAAATTTTGAACAATGACACAGAAGGATTCTAAAGTGATTATTTCAACAGCACATCTTAAAAGTCAGCTGCAATGCTGAGTCAGCATCAGCAATTCTTTTCTCTGAAAGTCAGGACAGCAAACCCGAAAGAGTCCCAGAAAAGGCGTTATCAGAAGATAATGGAGAATACGGCATTTCCTTCACGTGCACAATGTTAACTTGTTTGCAACAAATGCCGCCCTACTGGGTAGCAGGCTTATAAAGCACTCGAAAGGTTTAATTTAAATACCATTTTCAAGTAGTCGCTAAATCAAACCGCATTAATGATTATCCACATTCTCACCAGATCTCTAACTCACAGACAAATTAACACCATGCAGTGCATGAAGGTCATATGTTTCAGAAAGAACAAACAGAACGAGTAAAGAAAATTGGTAGTGAGCAAAGTTATAAGCAAGTTATAATCCAAATAACCAGAAGCAAGGTCATATACCCCATCATATGAATCAAGTTAACCAATCTTTAACATGCAGAAGATGCAACCTCAGCGTTGTTCTTCTCTCCACAAAGACCAATATATACAGATATTTGGTTCCCAAAATCTGACCACAGCAAAGAGACAACAAAACTCCAGGTTAAGGAACTACAAGACTCAAGTTTAAGATCTACTCCTCTTTTTCCCTTCATAAGCAGCTGCAGGTCCTGTGTCAAGACAAACATCCTAATAAACCTGCATTAACACTTGCTTTTTAAATTATTTTTTTCTTACATCAAGAAACCAAAACAAAAAAGGGCCATTAAATGCATACTATGAAAGCCTTTAAGTTTGAACAAATACTTACACAGCATTTATAGTGGTTAAAAGTTTAATAAAGCACGCTTTCTCATCCTCTGTATTTTTTTTTTTAATGTTTCCTGCAGTTCTGGTTTTACAGTCAAAATTCTCTCTCTTATTCTACAGGATTCCTCCTTATCCTTCCCCACAAATTATGTAAAAAGCCAACCATAATTAATGCCTATTAGTTTTTAATTAACCCTAAACATTGAGTAAAACTGTTTTTCTCTTCAGGCTACCAAATTTAAACTCTCAAACATGTTGAGTTTGTCACTACTGCTGTGCTTACACATTCCA
>VZSC01004078.1:87970-109382 GCA_013398225.1 Steatornis caripensis
TACACATTCCACAAACAGCTAAATACCTATGAAGACTTATATTGCTTTAAAACTTTAATTGGAAGGAGTACTTTTGTAGAAATTCCAATTGCAGCAACTTTTTTTGTTTGCTTTTAATTTAATTCAAACTAAAATTAAAGAGCTCTATTGCTGACAAGGGTAATTAACTATTAAAATATAATTTAAATTACAAAATAGAATTATGTTTCTTTCATTATTTTGTATTTTACGAATTCTTGCAATGAAGTAAAAGGAAGCGTGCAGACAAGCAGCTGAACATATTTCAACCTGACATCCACGTTCTTGAGACTACTCAGTCTTGTGATTTCCCCTGCATTTCTTTGGCTTTTAGTCACACTTTTATTACAGATTCTTCCTCACCCCTCCCTACAAGTTCTTACGTGCAACGCCCATACCTAACACAGGCTGTACAGCTATGTAAACTACAATACAAGTAAAGCAGCCTTAAAAATTAAAACTTGTGTACTACAAGCAAGTAAAACATAAACCTGTGTATTACAAGCAAGTGCAAATAAGCTCTCAAATGGAAGTACCATGTTACATTACTGCATCCCCATTATGAGGATTGGGCTTAATTAAAAGCTGACTCCGACTCCAATACTCCTGCCTGCATTACGCTTTGCAGCTTCCAAACTGGCTCACGGCTCTCTCCCACCAGAGCCTATCCAAAGAGATGCTTCTACTGAGTCTGACCCTTCAGCAGGTAGCACAGGTCCCTCCAGCTTCAGCAGTCGTTATACCCACTCGGACAACGCGAGACCTTGGCTTTCTATGCATTTTTCTAATAACTTTTTTCTAAAAAGCAATTAACAAATTAAACCTCAGCTTGTGCACACGTGCCAGTCATGTCACTCCTACATTGATATAACAAAGAAACATCAGCCTCTGAGGTAAATTGAGTTGGTAGAGTTTAAACTAACTGAAGAAGGATCTTCAGTTGTTTTATAAATAAGTTAGCAAGTCTACCTTCACAAAACACAGTATCCAGAGCCTTCATTTCAACTGAAATTAAGGAAACTTTCTGGATCCTCAAATCAAGTGTTTTTGCAAGCAATCCATTCTACAAAAAGTTTCCTGTTCCACCTTACAAAATGCCATCTTTAAAGTGCTCAGAATTCCCCCCACATTGCTCCTACTAAAGGCGTTTCTAGAACGTTGAAATTCCAAGCTAAAAATCTTTAGTGGTCAATATTATACCACTTGCTCTTGGTCGTATATAGTTCCTCTTTATCCCTGGTGTCTTCTCTCTCTAGCATATTTTCAGGAAGCAATCAGAGAGTCCTCATTAGAATTGTTTATGAAACATATTCCACTGTACTCTAGTGAAATAGGAAAGTACTTTCCTTATTTAACATCTGACCAAACTGCGTATAAACAAAAACCCTAGACAAACAAATTCTCACAGGTTTAAAAACAAATTAGGGTCACGTAAGGACACATCTCTGCTCACTAGCATGTGGCAAGAAATAGCCCTCGAATTTCCCACTGAAAGGGAGTGGTGGAAAGATGGCACAGAATGGGTTTGCATCCATCAATATTCAGATAATTTTCAAATCTCTTCTATAAAATTTAGTGTTTAACTACCACTTCACAGTTTCACTAAAACATGCCCTTTTTCCTTTCCTCTGCATAAACCACCATAGTTAATCCAATCTGAGTTCTACAGGCATTCCTCTTCTGAATTTGGGAACAGTTACTTTATCCCTTATTTTACTACTACAAGAACTGCTTCTACTACTTCTAAAGCTTCAGTTTGCAGACACCACCACTTACCTCTAAAGCCTGACAGCTTCTCTCTCCCAGACAGAGCAACTNGCATAAATCACGATAGTTAATCCAATCTGAGTTCTACAGGCATTCCTCTTCTGAATTTGGGAACAGTTACTTTATCCCTTATTTTACTACTACAAGAACTGCTTCTACTACTTCTAAAGCTTCAGTTTGCAGACACCACCACTTACCTCTAAAGCCTGACAGCTTCTCTCTCCCAGACAGAGCAACTATACTCCAATCTTTAAATCCAAAGCCTAACTGAGAAACAAGTTACCTTGTTGATGCTGTAACACTCCTGGAATCTGAGAGACTCCCTGTCATATCTAGATGCACCACAGCTGGCCTTTCCACAGGTTTCTCTGTGCCATCTTCTGGAAGTTCTTCAGACTGCTCAAGCTTTACATCTTCCTCCTCTTCCAAGAGATCATTGATCTGAAAAAGATTTATTCACAGTTAATGGCTTGAATAGTTCTTTTAAGAGGTCCAGGGAATTAAAAGAGCAAGAGAGGTATAAAAACAACATATGTGTAAGAGAAGAATACTTTTCAATTTTAGAAAAACAGGCACACTAGACTTGCTTTTATGTAAAATCATACATTCCACATCACTAAAAAGCTACATAACCCTTTTTGAGACATCGGACATAAACTGAAAAGAGAAGCACCTTTAATGAAGTAAATGAACACAAGCACAATGAAGAAGCAACAAAATCCTGGCCACGCTGAAGTCACAAGACACAGAAGCTTTCTTCCTCTATGTATAAAACAGGGACATTCCTCTATTCCATACATAGCCTTATTGTCATAGAATCACACTTCTTCGTGTATGAGAAGTATTTTCAAACCCTTCTATGGAAGGCAAAATAGAAGTCTATGAATCCAAACTTCAAAGTACTGAATGAATACTTACAAAAGCCAGGGTAAGAGCAAGAATATTGAGAAGTCTCTGTGAACCCTCTGGGCTATTTCTGTGTCTTTGTTTCCAAACACAGACCATGTTTTTACTGAAGCAGTAAAAAACAGGCAATATAAAAAGTAAAACAGTGTAGCCAACTGACAACTCAATACAGCCACCTTCATTTTTTAAAAAGCAACTATGTCTAAAACATAAAGAGGTAAACACAACAAAGAGATTGATTTGCAAAGTCCCTCTGTAATTGGTTACTGATGTCTCAAACTTCCAAACCCAAGAAATAGAGCAGCAGCCCCAAGAAAATACACTTTATGATATCTGCCACAAGTATAAAACAAAATGACTGGATTAAGAAAAATTGAAACTTTAGAAGTTTAAGATTACACAGAAGGCAGAGAGTAGGTGTTTACTGATTTTTAAAAGGGGTGCAACATGTTATATGGCACAACATTCAGGGCAAGAAACTTACTTATCCCTGACCTTCCTCTCTAACTGCAGGAGGCTGTGCCAGTGAACCAAGCGCAAGCCCACCCGCACGCAGCCAGCTGCCAGGGGGGCTGTCCCGCTGCGGATCGCGGCCCTTCTGCACCCCCAGCACGCCAGCCCGGAGGGAACAGGACGCGACAGAAGGGCACTGTTGACATCTGGTGGAGACACCACGAAACTAAAGGGACACCCCACCAGGCCTCTAACTTAGGGAAAAACACAAAAACTAACCCAAAACCACACACCACACAGACTGTTATGCTTGGGAATCCCTTTTGCTAGAACATTTAATGACCCACAGACGACTCAGTAATTCCAAAGCATTGAGAGCACAGACCAGCTAACTATAAAGAGCGCTCATCCCAACTGTCAGGCGACAGCCCTCAGCCTCCGGTTGCAGAAGCTACAGCCCAGCTTGTTTTAACAGCTTTCTGCATGCAGCAGGGCTGTGTCCGTTCTCAGTGCTAGACATATTCCTGAAAGGAGCTGAAGAGATGGCAAACATTGCAAAGCTGCAGCACTTTGCTAGAAGAGCTAGCAGAGCAGAAGCTCCTCAATCCAGAACGTGCTGCCCACGCCCAGCAGACCAGACCAATGGCTGAGGTGTCTATTGCAATGAAGAGGAAGCAACCAGCTGCCCTAGTACTTGCCTTACCTGTCTTGCTAGAGGAGGACTTCGTGAGATAGTTAGGCTTTAAAATCTCAGTATTTCTTGTTATCTTCCTTAGCAACTGCTGGTTATTTACCCTTTTTCCTCTTTAAAGAAAATACCTCATTTCTTAAGCCAACTGGACATGATAAAATTCAGTTTTCCATATTTCTGAGGAAGAGTTTGAGCCACTATTTTATTAATAATCCACGATCCTCGCTTTGATTATACGGAAGTACTCCTTCCATGCATTATCATTTAGATACCACGAGCTGTTAGAACTAAAAATACTTGTCAACAAAAGAAGGTTGTATCACAATACCACATTTTCATTTCCCCAGCAACTCACCATCTCTATTTATCCCAGCATGACATGGTACTCTGTTGTGAGGAAAGGCATACGAGTGATATGGACATGGACAGGTGAATCTAGTAATCCTGACAGCTGAATGCTAGGACACAGAGAATTTATATTCTACTCAACTTTGTTTCTCTAAGTTCAACACTTGCCCCTAGTAATGTCAAGATGATATTTTGAAGTCTTAGAAACACCACTCAGAAGTTTTGGCTCAGGGAACCACCACTGATAACATCATCAAGTGGAGTACGAGACCCTGCATGTTTCTGTAAGACACACCTAGAAATATGATTGACCAAGACCAACAACAGTGTGGTTCTTAAAAAAACAGTTCTCCTTTCCTAAAAAGGTAATTGAAAAGCTGTACTGTTTACATAGGATAACAGTGTCTGTGTTGGGCAGGATATCATCGTTGGTTTAGTTCTTAGGTATTTTTCTACATAGCATAGCTATACTTACTACAAAGCAACAATTTCACAAGCATATCTATGTTAAGAAAACACATTCAAGGAACTACCAGCTTTTGTCAGTTTGCAGGAAACTACCAAAAGGCATACTAAAGAATATTACATTTCAACACATCTTTCATAAACATCTAAGTTACTTATGTGATACTATATTGCCATTTAAAATATTCTCACCTGCTCAGTTATTGAGCTTAAATCATTAGTAGATGAAAAATCTTCCTCTTCATTTTCAAAGAATTCATAGTAGTTCTCCAGAAGTCCTGCCATTATTCTGCTAACTATTTCTTGTTCTTTCAGATCCTCCACATCTGTGTAAATGCTAAAGATTTCAACACTGGTTAGCTTAAAAATCTAAATCCAGCTGTTTCCCCAAAGAACTCCTGTGAATGGCCTCTATGACTAGACTTCACACCATTATCCCTAACCCGTTCTGAACACACAGAACTTTAAGCTTACCTTCACACTACTGCATTATAAAGTTTTATACTAATTTATATTTAAAAGTGATGAAGTAACAACTATTTAGTCAATTAAGTTTTCACGAGGAATATTTAGAATTCAAGTGTTTTCCTGTAGAGAGGAAACCCCCGTATACTTTTGTACCTTAACAGCTTTCTTGTTCCAAATAGTAATCTTTACATACTGTCTCTAAAAAATTTCAACTTCAGTATAATTACAGTAGTGCAACAACTAAATCAGTGGGTTCTAATGCCACAGCTCATGGACAAGCTGTTGTTTAAGTCCAAGCAAGAATTGCAAGATAAACCTGGGGTGAGGGAGTCGAGGGGAAACAGCAAGAAAGATATCGTGCAAAACATATTGTGTACTTGCTACTGTTACATATGGACTGGGAAAGACTTCAGACTACAGATGCACACTGTCAAATTCACATAAAAACACCACATGAACTTTTATAACTTACTTACTGAAAAACATCTGGGCCAAAGACTGCAGCTAAAGAACTTGCCGACCAAATTTCTTCATGATGCGATGCTACATTAGCTAAAAATTTACACAGAAACTTTAACAAACTGTAATTAACAGGTGGAAGCTGCTGCAAGAGGAACCTCAACTTTCTTCCAAATTCATCTTCATTATTATAATCTGAAAAATATAATAAAAATATTTTACATTAATCACAAAAGTAAAATATCTGCTTTTTCACATTTGATACTGATCAACTTTTTGACTCTGATAACAATTACTTACTTTTGAAGTACAACTAATTTGGCCAGATCACAGCCTAAAGTATCAGAATGTGCCTTGCATTTGTTTGGTCTAGGATTTTCATACATGGAAAAAGGACACACACACACCCCCTATCCCCTTCAAAACCTGAAGTGTCCAGCCCACATATCTGAAGACGATTTATAGTGGCAGTACTTCATAACAATCTATCTGCCCCAGCATCCCATCCTCTCTTTTCAGTCTCTGGATTCGTCTTTTCCTCTGATCTTTTCAAGAAAGGCCGATAGCTCATTTCCTATTCTGTCACTTTTTTCAAATGATGTCAAAGGTTGGGAGGGGTGGTGAAGAGGCAGGGGAATGTAAGAAAAAAAATCCCTCCCCAGTCCTGATTCCATAGCATGGTACCATCGGATTACTTTCCCTAATGATAAATTAAACTACAAATTTAATTTCTTCCGTGAAGCAGAAATTGATAACCTAAACCAATGATTTCCACCACATTCTCCTCTGCAAGTCCAATCAGTAGTTTTCAGCATGTTTTCCTCAATTAATGCTCACCCACGGTTCTGATTATAAAGGACTATCTATTCTATATCCTTTTGGTTTACCGCTGTGATATAACAATTGCTTTGCAGAAGAGCTTTACAGACAGCAACAGGTCCAGAGACAGCGCGTTAACTTAAAAGCTAGTTAAATTCTCCCCGTTTCAGACGAGCTAACCGCTCTGCCACTTTTTCCTCTACAAGCACCCCTTTCTCAACACTCCATTTTGTAATACTTAACTGGTGAATGCAAGCAATCTCAACGTAATCATCCTAACACATACTTAGCTTGAAGGTTGCTGATTCAATTTTATACTTGAAGAAGGGTCACCATAAAACTTCCTCATTCTCACCCTACACCCAACTACATCCTTCATCAAAGCATCTACCTGCAAATCTCGTTTGTTACAGTATCAGCCTTCTAGGCAACAAGGTTCAAAGAGTTTACCATTGTTTGTACCTAACAGAGAAATTCCTTACAAAGGAAACATCAGGAAAGCAAAACAAGGAAAAAAATGATACTAACAGGCCTCTCCCCCTTTCGCAGACATTTTAAAACTCTTCTCAGATCAGTTAGAAAGGGAAAAGGATGTGTGAAGATGATGAGCAGTCACTCTGCCTCTCTAGATGAAAGAGCCAAGACATCCAAGTCCTTAATATCAAATCACAGAAGCAAGTAAATGCCCTGTTGTGTATGCACAATAATACAAAACAGTAACTGTGCAGGGCTTCATTTGCTCAGACACCGTCAACACCTGCAGTATTTGTGTACAGGTAAACAGGCTCGGAAAAATAGTTCTCTCAACACAGTAACACAATTAAATGACTATGTTATTGTCAATTTTCACTCTAGAAATGCGTTTAGAAAACAGAACAGCAAAAGAGAACCTAAAAAAATGCTTTCACAATGTAGACCTTCAAAAAGAAAGAGAGCAACAGAGAGAGGTGACAGACCACCTTGCACATACACAAACAGATGTTCTGTCTAACCAATCTGTCCTAAAATTTAGGTTCTAAACAACAGCCAGAGACCTAAAGTGAGAACGTTCTTATCTGTAACTGAAGTCCTCTGACAGTAAACCACAGATAAGCACTTCTGGGGCACACGGTCCAGTGCATTGGGGTCAAATTCACACTTCAAATACTAAAATCACTTGCCATTGAAGAACTACTGTTAGGCCTGCACAGAAAGAGCCTCAAAAGATGTATATACATCTCATCTTGTTGTATAGCTAAGTTGTGTGGGGAACTAAGCTTAACCTAACAATACAGAAGCCCTGCTAAAGAGGGAAAATACCAGAAGTAACAATATGGATCCAAAATTACTACCACCTTCCGCATTTCTGTAAGCAATTCCTCTGCCTAAAATCCAGCTGATATTATAAATCCGGAAACTAATACAAGTATGTCTATCAGACAGTCAAAACATCAAAAGCCAAAACCTGAGTAAATGAAACTGAAACTCTTAATTTTAGTGTCAGGAAACAACGTCTAAAGGTTTATGTGTTTTGATTTCCTTGGTACAGATAACTTTAAATCTTTCTGAAATCACTTTATTTTACACTTCAAAAAAAGACAGTAAAGACAAGAAGCTGCAAGTTTACCTGAAGTTTCTCTGTGTATTTAACAAAAGGGAACTAAATGGGGACTTAAGTGCTGAAGAACAGCTCTTTTCCCCAAAACAACCTGTAGTAAATCCCTCCACAGTCATCTACTCGAAGACAAAAAAATCCGATTTTCATGTTAGATTTTAGAAGTCATAGAAGGGAATTACATTGTCACACCAAGTGAGTATCCTTCCATCCCATTTCCAGTTCTGATAGATAACACTGCAAATCAGTGCACAGCAGTATCAGCTGAGCAACCAGCAGCATTCTGCATTACTGTGTTAACAATCCTTCTGTTATTTATCATCTTTTTCAGGAGGAAAAAAAAAAACCAAACATAAGACAGTTTACTAGCTACTTAGGTCCAATGAACCATGACCTTAGCATCCCAAACCAAACAGCACACATATGGCTAATGAAATTCCCTATCTACTTCAGTTTCTCATTACTGCAGAGGACAAACAAACAGAACTTCAGCCTTAGCAAGCTTTTCTGGTCAGTAGCTTCCAAAATTTGCTTCCAGCACAAGACTATTTAGTGCCACACACATCAGAGTTCAGCCTCTGCTCACCAGCTACCCAGATAACCACTCCACATTCAAAGTTTTGGATATACGGTCTACCAAAGGAGGAAAATGAAGCAGCTTCACACTGCTGCAGATGACCCTCCAGTTCGGCGCTTGCTAAACACAGTGTAACAGCATATGAAAACGATGCTACACTTACTCATCCTATAAACCAATTCCCACTCCGAACAAACAGGACTATCACAAGAAGCATCAAGTTCTTATCAGAAATAAACTCAACAACAGAAAACTAAATCACATACAACTGTGCATCTTACAAAGCAAAACAAACCTAGCACTTGAGTACGAACTGACACTGGAAAATTGGCATTAATTTGAAAGTGCAAGGTTTTGCAATATATGAAAAAACACACTTAGCAACAATATGCTGATGACAGGGTTTTTTTTCCTCCTACAAATGAATTTTAAACTGAAAAAAACCCCACAGGGGAGCACAAACATGACATGAGTCCAGGGCTTGACGTCTCTTCTCTAGTATACAAAAGCTTTAAGTGCCACGGAAGCATAGGCAGAGTAAGCGAAATCCAGAGGAAATAAGACAAAAGCATTCCCTAGCACTTTTAAAGAATCAGTGGTGGGGAACTGTCAAACAACTTTGATTCCAGTGGCTTTGACCAACGTCCCAACATTCACGCACAAGAGCATGGAATATTCAGAACTAATCAGCATGGTATGTTGCAGCATCACTATTTTCGTGCATGATGGATAAACTGTGTCTCTGAACCCAGACCGAGTTTCCTAAAAAAAGACCTACTTATTTGGAGTTTGTGCTAAGAAAGGTATATTTGAATGCCTCCCAATGCACACATTATTAAACTATCAAATCAAAGCAACCCTAGTGCAACTCAAATCTCAGTTCAATTGACTTTACTCAAGTAAAGTTTTTACTCTGAAAATAATAAAATTAAAACACTGAATCAAAATAATTATTACCTTGAGAAAGTTGCATCAAATGTATGTGCAAACTGCCTGGGATAACTGGCTCTGGAAGTTCTTGAAGAAAAAATCTAAGAAGGCTAATAGCTGAGGGTACATCTGCTTCTTTAACCAGGTCCACATCTTCTCCATTATCATATCGTTGCCGAAGCCACTCCACTGTCTCAGCATTCCCATTGACTTGAAAAAGTCCTTCTTGTTCCAGACCCCCTGAGTTACAAAGAAGTTGCAGAAATAAACTTCTAGATCTAGTATGGACAAATACATCAGAAAATACTGATAGCCAGATATGCACAATTCACATACTGAATGAAAGACTTTCCAGACAACAGTTTTGCAAGACTTCCAGCAGTCCTTTTCCCAGCAAACACGTTCTTATGCCCAGCTAACAATACAGTAATAAGGTAAACGTTAGCAGTACCTAAACCACACAATTTCCTATGAAGTACCCTACTGAGCTGACTGCATTAGCGGTAGCTAAAAAACAGTGATAATCAACATAACAGAAGGAGTAAAGAAAGCAAGTGTGTTGTCACCAAAAAACCAACCCCAACCCAAATCACATCCAATTAAATACGAGTAACTTAAGAAAACAAATACTCTTCAAAAAACACAATCTATTCTGTAAGAATAAAAGCTAAATATATTATTTAAAGTACAGCAAGATAATACATACCATGTTCCTCAATATAGTCCACGACATGGCGGACTATGAATGGAACCTCATTGTCTGGTTGCCCTTCTTGCTGCAGCTCATCAAGTGGAATTCCAAATATTTTGTTAGCAAGAACAGAGTTGCAGTTACTCAAGGAAGGGGAGGAGCTCTTCCTCATATCTTTTTGCAGCCAAAAATCAAAGCTGTCTTTTCTGTTAAATAAGAGGAATTAAAACCAAAAATCATACTTCAGTGTACACTGTTGAATGTATTGATCTGTAACACGATGTGCTTTAATTACCTAATGCAAATAGTCTCCAGTGTCTCTCAATCAGTTCACTGATTCAATGAAAGTTCTGTAATAACTTCAAATACAGCTAACTAGACAAATGACTATTACTGAGGTGTTCTGTGCAATCCTCTATTGAGGAGCGATAAGGACATACATAGCAACAAAAGAAATTCAGAAAATTCTAGCTACTACATCCTTACTTAAGTTTTAAGGTACTTTGGGAGAGCTAGATTCTTCAGTACATTTTTTGACAGTATTTATCAGTCAGGCTTTGAAAATCCAACACAAAAGCCTCTCCAGAGGAAATGAAACTAGTGGACCATACCAAAACCCCAAGTTTTAGTTATGTTAAATGATTAAGTATTTTGTGACACACAACTGCACTGCAAGGAACTTCTAATATATTTGGCATTTCTGGTCTACACAATAAAGCTTTCAACACCTGTATCAAATTAAAAATGTTACTGAACATAAAATCCCCAAAACTAGTTTCTAGATGCTCAGTGATACCATTCTTCCTATCACGCAGAAGCTCAAGCTTTACTTGCAAGTCTTCACTTGATACAGATCTAGATAGATGACAAAGGTATTACCAAAGGCAGCGTAAGTCACTCGCTTAAACTGTTACCCTGTCAAAACCAAAATACTTATTCTAGCAAAGAAAAAAACTGTCTTTTCAAAATAAATTAAAAAAAAAAGAAAACACAGTTCCTTAAATGCAAGCAATCATTTTCACAGAGGATGGCACACAGAATACGAAGTACATACTGTCAAAGCACTGCAACCAAACTTAATTCTCTGTTTACTAATGGATTGATAAATTCTAATAGATTAGACATACTGAAATCTATACTTCCTTTTTTTTTATAGCCCAAGTAAAGAAGTTTAAGTAACTTACCTCAGAGTACTTAAACAGCCGAGTTTGAAAAACGTTTTCTGCGCCAGCTGCCCTCACTGACCAAGCATTCTTTTGTCATTTATGGTTGTTTAAGATTATGGCAAAAGATCAGCCTGTAGTTCCTCATTGAAGAATAGCAGAACTCGATCAGTACTTCAGCAGTTAATCTGAAAATAAGGAAAATATTATTAGACTATAAACTTTTCAACGGTTTAAACTCAGTCACAAGTCTAAGCATCACATTTGAGGAATTCTCCTTGTCAGATCATAGGTTTCTTGTTCTGAACAAGAAAGCATAAAGACCACATTAGCATGTCTCATGGGAAAGCACGCAAAAAAGCAAATCCCCTTTCTCACTTAGGAGTTTACCAAATCTAAAGCAAAAGTTAGCGTGGGATACCAAAGCCTTAATAATTATGAAATAATTTTCTGACTCATTCATTCTTCTTCCAAAGAACCAGGAAAGGCTAAGCAGGTTAAACAGAAGTGTTTTATAGTTAGTACCTGCCATACTAAAACATTTAATAGCTATAGAATTTTTAGAAGGATGTCAGGCAATGGTTTAACACACTCTCTTTAAATGGCACAAATAAAAATAAAGTCCTAATTAAGAAACAACACAGAGAGTCAACCGGTTTTCAGTGGCGCACATCATCCTTTCTAGACAGCTGATTATGTGTCCTACTTCCCAGTTCAAAGTCCGAGTGATCACCAGATCTGGATACAGGAAGCAACTGCCCCCAGATCAGGTTCCCTAGAACCACCCACATTTTTGCCACCTTTTAGAATCCCAGTTATATGGACATCTTTCATGTTCTCACCTCTCAAAATAGCTACAAACCACAGCGATAGCCTTTTTGCTTTTCTGTGGTACTAAAAATTTAAATCACAGCTTCATGACACAGTGGAAGGTTCGTCTCAGACCCTTGATCTCACTCATTACCTGTTCTAATTAAACTCAAGCAACTGTAACTGGGCAAAACTAGCTTGTGACATACACATACACACACAAACACAACACCCATCACCAAAACTAGACAAGAAAAAGGCTTTTCCTGGCTTTAAAATACACATACTGAAACCTTCTGTTTCATAATTTGAGATCAATATGAGAATTCAGCTGACCAACTTGAAAAAAAGTAGCTTCCCTCTCTTTGTTTCCCCACATTGGCTCTTACTTCTATTGCACATCAGAACAACTGAACTTCATTCATCCTCGCTTCCAAAGTCCTGGCAACCTACTACTCATTTCAGTACCAAAACGCCCATCTATTCATTAGCCTATGACACCAGGAATCCAGAGACCTTCCAATAGCTTGAACAAATAATGTTTTCCTGCTCCAAATCCTCCCCAAACTGCACCCATGTGTTAAGGCAACTGGCCGTAAGCTCTATACAAGACTGCTTCGTCCTCCTCAAAATTTTCTTGTATTGAGGCCTAGAGGGAAAAATATTTCAGGCTTACAAGTGTTTAAATCTTTGCCTATCAATGTAAGCAATACTGACCAATATTCTTTGTCATTCATCTCTATCTACTGTCCTGTACTACACATAGGTTGTAAATCTGTTGTGTGTCTCACGCAAGTGGACCCTGGCCTGAGATCAGGACTCCAGGTGAGCTGACAACAGAAAATAAAGGGTTATGTTCCAGGCAACAAGCTTTTCTTTTTTCTTTTTAACCAATCATGTTCAAATCTGTCATTGCGTATTCTTGGTTACTAAAAGATGCTGCCAGATTTCAACAGCGAAGCGGTCACAATTTGTGACTCTCCCATAATTTATTAAGACATTGCTCAGCCATTTTTCTTATTATCTGGCATATTAAGTGATTGTCAACATGATCTTTGCATGCAAGCAGATTTCAATCAATGCCAACATACCATGCAATTTTTAAAATACGAAGATGCGCAGAGTCTATTGCCTCAAGTTCTACTGAAGCCAATCTATCCACAGTGAACCAGAAAGACTCATGTTAGCCAACTGTAGGGTTAATGGCAGCTGGGAGAAAAATCTTTGATGGATCTGCCACAATGCTTCAGGCTGCCTTGCTAAAACAAACAAACAAACCTTCAAAACAAACATCACCTAATAAAAAGAGCAAATTAGAAGCAACCGCTTCTTTATAGTTCAGCATCAAATGAACAATCTTGAGGTCCAGCTTTCTTAGCAAAGATAACTTTGGGCTTAGTTAGCCGACATAAAAGCAGAGCCATTTTTACCAGGTGCTGCAGACAAACAAGCTACCTGAATATTAATTTCATTCAGGAGACATGAAAAAAAGACCAACTTCTATTTTAACTAGCTTGGCAACGAAGTTGAAACAGCCTGGTTGTCTCGTTAGAGCAAAACTGGATTTACAACCCAAGCTTATACTTTCAACAAAGTTTTATATGGCTTCCTGTCACCTACAAGAATTAGTGAAAGCCTAATTTTCATCCTCTCAGGTGCGCACATCTTTATACACACACACTTCAATATATCATTATATGCACCAATTTCTTTTCAGAACATTTAAGTCTTTCACCTTTTAGTACAGGCTTTGGTGCAATCTTCACAGGCTGTGATACAATGCATCTGATATTTGCCAAGTCTAGAAAAAGCCAGACGCTTTAAAAAAGTTCTCTGACTTCCAGTGAGTTTTATTTCTTGTTATTGCCAACATTGTAAAACTGAAGGATAGGCTCAGAACCTGTTAATAATTAAACATTATATCTCCATTTTTTATACTGACCAACAGCTTTCCCACTTGCCCTCTCCCGACTCAGGACGTACACCACTTCAATGCAGACACACATCAAAACCAGGACAAGATACAGAACCTCCAGAATTACTTCTAGAGTCTTTTACAAATACTAAGGAATACCGTGGGTTTTTTCTTTCTTTTTTTTTTTTTTTAGCCATGATCAAACACCTGAGAAAACAGGAGCTGATCCATTCAGTTAACGACTCCTACTTTTGTCCATATTACCCCGATCCTTTTGAATGTGCACTTCCCCCTCCCAATTTCACAACCTACATGCCTCACAAGTCCTATCAAGAGAAACACAAGAATAATAAAAAATATACAAAAACCAACTAGTTTATGCTTTATTATAAATATTCTGGTTGCATCTGTCTCAATTGACCCCCTCCTTGTTACTACAGCCATTTACAAAGATCTCCTAAGCTACAATAATGTTCCACAAAACTTAACTACAGAAAACTAAAAATACACCTTATGGTGACCACACATTATACCACAATTTTACAAGAGGTTGAAAAAACCCCACACTATGTCCTATGCAACATCTTGAGCTGAAGCATCTTAAATGAGGGTAGAACACCAAGTTTCATTCTGGATTGTGTATTTCGTTGCTCTCATCTGTTACTTAAAAAAAATAATAAATCTGGTTGGGGGGGGGTGTTGGTTTTTGTTTGGGTTTTTTAAAATAAGGCAAGTATTTCATAGTCTGCTGGGAAAACAGCACCACAAGTTTCATTTTGCCTTAACAGCATCCACTTATCTTGGCAACTAAAGAAGTATTCACACCCACATATGAAATGCCACTAAAGAAAACACAGAATACATGGCTAACTTAATATTTGAGGAATACATATGAATGTTTAGAATTAAATTTAGCTCAGCTTTTACATTACTGGCTGAACAATAAATACATGGGTGTCATTTTAAACTAAAGTCCTCAGGGCTCCACCACCTCTCCTTAAAACAAAGGAATGAAACAACAAGAAGTAAAAATAAAATAAACAACAAAAAAGGCTACGAACTGAAACCATGCCACAGGAATGAAAACATTAATTCTGCGTGTAGAACTTCTGCCACAAGTCTGAATCTTTTAAGCAATTCTTTCATTCGCTTGTTTTATCTAGCAAATAATTCATAGCGTCTGTGAAGCCAAAAATGAAGCTAACGGCAACTGCTGTACCGCTCTACTTTTAACATATTATTTTGTGGGATTAGCAGACATCAGTGATTTTTTTTATAACATATGAAAAGTAAAAACTAAATGTAAGATTTTCAGATAGGAAAAAGAAGTGTTACAGCGCAACAACATCGCTTGTCCCTACTTCTCAGGAAATACACCTCAAGTTTAGACTTTGGCTTTTTCAGGCTGCAGCACTGTTATCCTGTGAGCCACCCACATGCACACAGGGCCCTAACAGAACACTTGCACATGCTCCAGTACAAAGAGGATCAACACTCGTTTTCTCCAATACAAGGAGGTTTATTTACAAATAAAATTCCACAAAAACATTAAGGTGTTTCAAAAAATTAGTTTTTAATTTCTTACTCTATAGTTGATAAATAAAAAGAATATATTATGTTACTTATTACTTACTAGCTAGACAAAGCCTGTGATTCCCTGTGGATGCACACAGGAAACACTTTTAAATCCAAATAAAGAATTATTTTTTTTTTTTAGCTACGTTCGAAATGTTCAAAGTTACAACAGATTTTAAGAATTTCAAAATGATGGCCTAAACTTATGACATAGATTCCAACTTGGAATCACAGAAACTTTCCCCACGTAATGACATCACCCAGAGCCAGCTGCCAAGCGTGACATGAGCAAGGCTTGCCTGGGAAACTTTTGCATACCAGCTCGTTGTGGAACATATAGACCTATTTGGCAATTGCTGTGCTACACACTATGTAATTTATGTTTTGTAAAAAATGGCAACCAGCACTCTTCCCTTTGCTGTTACCGAGATAAAAGGAAATGGATTTTTTTTTCCTGTAATATCATGATCATAACAACTGACACTAACTGATGATTTTTATGCTATTTGTATACTCAAATTACTGTTAGCATTCCCAATGGATGAAATGCGTTTGGGCAGAAGAGCCTTTGCTCATGTGATTTTCAGCTTTTGGTCAGCTAACAAGTAAAAATAAAGAGTATTTCGCTCGTTTGAATTAATCCAGGCAAAACTGAAAAGATGGCCGGCCTTGTGGCGCAGGGGACACAGCTTCAAGGAAAATAAATAAATTTTAAAAAAACCCTGAAAAAACACCACCCCAAAGTTTAAGCAAACAAACAGAACACTACCACAAACTCAGGACACAGAAAAGGACAAACAATACTTGTCCAAGACCATAATTAAAAGAATGCAGTGCTGTGCAAGTGCTTGACTATGCAGACATACAGAATATCTTCCATGTAAAAAGAATAACCAATTTTAAAGCTACACTTAAGTACTCATTAATATATGAGTAGTCAAAGCAAAAATTTAAAGAAAGAAGTTTTGAAGCCAGCAAGGTTAGCTTAAAATAGATTCTTAAAGCAAGATTTCCTCTTTTTGACTGTCAGTGAAACCAGCCATTGAAAGGCACTTTAGTCAAAAGCCTGGATTGGCAAATCTGACAATGGGGCTCAGTTATTATTTTAAATTTAACAAGCTGGTCTTCTTAAGAATACATTCCCTATCCCCATAAAGGTATAATGTTTTAAAGTAAGTATAACTACAGAATTTAACTTGCAGTGTTGACAGAAACCACGTTAGAATAAACGTCTTTTCAAGCAGATGTGACTTTCCTGCTCCCCTCATTTCTCAGTGTGGTTATTAACTCTTCACTGACGTGTCTGCTTTCTGGTTAAACAGGAATCAAAAGGCAACATGCTTGTTGCAGTTTTGCACACAATCACAAATGGAGTCAGCAGAAGCATGCAACACCAGCGCACTTTTAATAAGCTCACTACTTGCACGCGTGTGCCTTCACATGTACTCTCACACACAAACACACCAGACCTCTATTCAGCTGAGATTCTCAACCATCTGCACTTCTGACATAGTCTCAGAAAATACTCAACTTAGTGGTTACACTGACAAAGCAAACAAAAGCACAAAAAATTACAACATCAGACTTAGTAGTACACAATTATAATTCAATTTTTGTTTCCTGGAAATGCAGTAGCAAGCCTTCTAATTTACAAATTAGAACAATTCAAATTTAGCCTTTATGTCCTTACCATGGCGGAAGGCAACAAAACCCATTAAAGGCCCTCTGAAAAAGCTATTACTAAAATTGATAGAATTTTGTATTTTTTTTTTAATTTACAAGGCAAGAAACCATAGTACTGATTAGTATTTATTTTCCAGTCATTAAAGTTTAGTCTACAATTCCAGCTGACAGAATCTGACCATACTTTCTCTGAAACAGCTCATCATCAAATACAGATCTTCACAACAGGTATATCCACTGTCCAGAAAAGTAGACTGGCTTTAGTTAGACTAAACGCAAAATTTAGGAAAAAAAAAAAACCTACAAAACTTCAAATTTTAAGCTGCAAATTAAGTATTTAGCAACTGTATTGCAATAACATTAGTAAAGCCTCAAATATAGTGACTGATTTAATCAACATTCCAAAAAAATTTACATTTTAAGAGCAAGCTGAGCGATCACCGAAACGTTAGCTGCGTTAGCTGATTTTCAAGTGTTTTGATAAAATGTAAAGATAACATTTTATATTCACTTACTAGATAAAATCCAAAGGGTTTTTTAACAGCATTACAGCAACTCATAATCCTACAACTATACTGTAGCAAGAGGAATTAAATGAAACCGTCAGCGATACCAGAAAAAAGTAGATGTTTGCTCGCTGCTTCACACTCACCACTGAGCACTGCCAGATCTGCTCTCGGCGGCGGCTGCTGCTGCCAATGCACATGTACAGAATTATAAAGAAACTTCCTGCTCGCACAGATCCCATCACATTCTTAACAACAGTAGTTAATAAATAAAAAGGCTTTTGTATCTTGTGTAACAGCTAATTATATTCATCCTACTTGCCTGCCCCCAAAGTAAAGCAGTACTCCACCAGCCACACACGTATAATTGCCACTGCATCAGATAATACAGAACTTAAGTGCAACGGCATTATAAAAGTACAGTAAGGTAACAGGCAGGAAAAAATTATCAGTAAAGCTATGCAACTTGAGAGGTTTATGTTATAAAACCAAAGCAGCTTAACAACTGTCACTGCTGTTAAGACAGACTTTGGAACAGAAGTCAAGCTACCTCAGAGACACCAAAAAAGCAAACTATAAATATATAATGCACTTAATTTATTATGCATAAGTTATCCTATTACAAACATTTATCATCAGCATGTTTCTCTCCCTCCCAAACACGTAAGCAGAAATACACACTGGAACTCAAAACACTGCAAAATGTAACCCATAGCCCATTTGCTATAGAGACACTGCGTCTGTCATCATGATGACCACGTGCCACCAAAATAAAGTAGAGTCTTAGCTTCCCTACTGAAGGAGCAAGACATTTCAATGAAGAGTTCAATTCTGTAGCAATGACACTGACTTGCAGGGGAAAGGGCAGGAGAGGGGAAGAAAAAAAAAAGGAAAAAAAAAAAAAAAGGACTGCTGATGAGGTATCCTCCACAACCAATTCTTGTCACAACTTGATCAAGACCAAATTTGAAGATACCACCAGAAATCACAAGGCTAGAACTAAAATTGCAGACTAAAATTAGGTAATCCGATTACATTAAAAGAGTGACAAGACAACAAAAGATTTAATGAAATGTGAAGTTCAGCAAAAAGGGGGGAAAGCCTTTCAAATATACATGCTTAAAAAAAAATAATATAAAGGAAGAAAGAACCACATTCATAAGATTCCAGCTCTCATCTTTCCAGTTTTGTCCAAGTATTATTATCCTACACAGCTGAGCACAAATTTTTATCCTGAACACTCTGCAGGGAACATTGAACAGAAGAGATGTATGAAGAGAGCAGCTAGCGAGGCAGGAACCTGGACAATCAGTTCAGGGCTCCCACCAGATACTCTGTTCTGATCTAGCAGCTGCCCCACCCAAACATCCTTACAAATGTCCAGATAATGAAGACACTAAACCACTTAAACCTCTCAATATACAAAAGGCTCTGCAACCATGTTCTTTGTTACAAGCTGTTTCAACACAAACATAATGCAGTATCTTTATTTTAAGCTCAAGTTTGTCATATTTTCCTTCTTGTAAGACAAATACACAGGATAAAATTTCACACATTCACAGGTGCGAAACCGTAAGAGCAGAATTGTTTGTTACTATCACCACAGAACTACTTGTTTCACTATAATCAGACCATTGTCCTAGATCCAGCTGCAAAATATTACCCATTTCTTGCACTGAATGACTCCACCCGTATGTTGCATACAAACAGGTTTTCAGCACCATGATCACCTTCTAAACGATGTTTTTCAAGGCTTCAAAACAAATCAGGTCTACTAAAAAAAAAAAAAACAGCAGAAGGTGCAGTAACAAATACATTATCTTTTAGGCTGTAAGAACACACAGAATTCATCTGAATTGACTGAATTTTCACAAATCCCAACAGCTGGCTATGAAGCCAGGACAAAACTAGAAAGCCAAATCTTAATTTACTAAAGCCTTGAGACAGCTAGTCATTATTCTCAAACAAAGTTTTTGCAGGTAAAATTTCTAACTTACAGAAAGTAACAGTCTGCAAGAGACTCAAAAATGAATTGCCCAATTTTACTAACGTTCCAGGGAACAATGCAAAATTCTTGTATTCTCTGCCTGAATACAATTTTGACATGAGACACACAGCCTTTCTGCTGAATAACTTATATATCCGTCACTTTAAAAACTGCACAAGTAACAAATCTCCCTCTTTCAGAGCCCTTCATAGAGGATTTAAAATTCCTTCAATTCTGTATCTCCTCCTCAGATGTTTTGGATACAGTGTTATTTTTTTCTTTCCTAAGTAACAGTCCTCACATCTGAAATGATTAATAAATATATAGCGGGGTCTGCAAAACAAGAAAAAAAAGTTAAAAGGTTTACCATCTTTCATCCTTACAGATCCACATACTGAATTGCCCTGAAGACGTCAATTCACACTCATCCCAATGGCTACTGGATTTTTGTTTCGTGTGCTAACAGGGCAGCAAAAAATAATCTGGCCTTACGCACAGAATTTAAGGACAACTGGAAGGCATTCTCTTACCGACATCACTTCCTCTTCCTTAGAGCTGCGGCTTGTTTTGGGGGGTGGGAAGGGAAAAAACAAAACAACAACAAAATCCAAACTAAAAAAAAAATCACCTCAAACTTGGCAGGTTTTACTCACTTTCTAATGAGCCCTAGAAAAGGGCATCACTGCTGAGCTAGAAACATTTGACCAGAGATCGAAAGGTTAAGCGTTTGAAAAGGAAAAAAACACCCCGAAAAGCCTTCACACACAGAAAGCTGAGGGTTTTACAAAACTTACTGATGTCTGTTCCAAATACATGGAATATTTCTTCAGCCTCACCTGCTTTTGCAAACACGCCGTTACGTACATTAGGAAGCAAAGCTTCAGTGCTTGCCTAGGTCTCATGCCATGAGCCACACACAACAAATGTTACATTAAGTTTTTTAATGAGCTGTTCAAAAGTCCTCCAATGTTACAAGCAGAGCATACAGCAAGAGCCCAAACTGACTAAGACTGAGCAGATAAAAACTATCATTTGCCAAATCAGATGTTTTGACATGTTGTCCATCTCAAAATTCGCAAGCATTAGAAATTAGCAGAAGTTCCTCCTAGTCAACTTATTTGAATCGAGCCATGAAACACTTAACTTGATTGATTTTTCTAAAATAATACTGTAAATTTCCAGTTTGATGCTTTCAAAACATTGAGATATTTGAATCATTACTGTAATGTTGCCAAGACAAGGAAAGGATCCCTACGGTCCTAGACAATATGCAAAATACAGACAAAGCAGATAGAAACAGAGATACTAAATACCTCCAAATCTATGCAACAAAGAATGTGTAAAGCAATTTACTAATAACGAGCAGCAAAAAAAAAAAGAAACGGGCTAACTAGACAACTGAATTTGTTATAATACAGGACAACAAAGCAGCTTTATCTTTTTTTTTTATGCTGGTGGACTAAACTGCACAGAAGAGAAAAACTTTGAACCCAAATGCTAATCCAGTTCAATAATTTATTCCAAAGTCACATACTAACTAATATTCCAACCTGAGAACACTCAGGAATACACACCTGAAAAAAAAAT
>VZSC01004078.1:113102-154711 GCA_013398225.1 Steatornis caripensis
TGGGGCCGCCGTCCGTTATGGCCCCGGGGAGCCTCAGCCACGGCCTCACCGCGCCCGGGAACAACAAGCAGCGACTCAGGGATTAACTTATTTCTCTTGTTCTTAACCTTACAGTGACTCAGCCATCTGCCCGCTTTGGCCCACGCGGGCTCGGGGCTGCGCAGAGCGTGACCACGGCCGTTGGCATCACCGTGCAGACTCCCGCTCCGGTTTCGCCTTTCTTATAACCGTATTAAAATATTTCCTGTAAGTTTTCTGAATTAAAGCATCAGGGGCAGTGGCTCCCAAACATTGCACGCACAAGCACACCAGAAGTAGCAACATGCCCTTTGACAAAGAGCAAACGCGTTTTGAAACACAAAATGTAGCACCCTTAAGTTAGCGAGAAGATGCGAGCTCACGCTAGAAGTGTTAAAAGCCGTGCCTGGCAGTCTGCAGTTCCCACATGCCACGTTGAAACTACAACAGCTTTTTCTGTCATACGGTGCCAGCAGCCATAGGTGGTGGGTTTAATAAAGCGTTTAAGAAAATTCAGATTTTGCGAGTAAAAAATCATCTCGGAAAAAGCTTTTCTTCCCATGAAAAACTGACAAAGAATGTATGAAAGGAAAAAAACCCGATAGAAGGAGGATGGGATTAATTGAAACTTCCATATTGCCAATAGCTGGGAGGCTTTTATTTCAGGTTTTCCAACATGTATTCTGAATTTTATCCAGAGATACATTTGTACGAGTCATTAAGAGGTTTTACATTTAGAATCCAGAGAAGCGAGAGTCACAATCCCACAGCAAATTAGCCTGGTTTTAATCAGATCTAAACCTATATTTTTCCCCTAGAAGATTTTTGTATCATTAGGAGGTGCTGTACAAAAACAATAAAATGTGTAGGGTCAGGGAAAACAACCTCTCGGGAGGTCTGTACTTGTTGTCGGGTCCGCTTCCACAGCGGATTTTGCTGCTTGAACTGCTAATAAAATTTCCTTGCGTCAGGATGAGGTTTCTGAATTTGTATTTTGTATACATAGCTGTGTTCTTTCTGATTCATTTAGCCTCATCAACAACAATAAAGATACTGAATCAGAACAAGCTGGCAATTTTGTTGATGAAACATGGGAGAGAGCGGACTCCAGCTGGCTCTTCAGCAGATATATTGGCCAGTTGACAGGAATAAAACTGCAAGAAACCTGACACAGAAAACACACACGGCGAGAGGAGACAGACAGCAGAGGCAGACAGGTAGGCAGGAGCTGCACAGCACCTGTTTGCTGGTTTTGAGTCCAAGACAGCGTCCTCCCTCCTCTGAACTGGCTCCGAGTACGCTGTTTCGTGCCAGCTTATCCTACCTCCTTTTCAAACGCTTCCTGCGTTCCTTGCAGGGGGCAGACATATGCAGTCCCAGGCTGCCATTTTAGTCTTTTCTGCTCACTTTGTGTTCTCGCTGCCTATTTCTGAAAGGTTGAGGAGAGCCTGGGAGTCCTGATGCTTTTTCCACTCTTCCCAAGATAGAAAATATAGAAGGGACGGAGGCAACAACTTAAGGAACAATTGCATGGTTATACGCCCAAAATACAGCTATTGAAGGCATCTGCCTCAGATCACTGCTAAAAATTAACAATGGAGCAATGCAGTAGCTGTCCTTTCCACTGTCTCAGGGCACAGCTCAAATTTTACGGTAGCAGTTTGTAATCCTCCCACTTATGTGGTAGGCAGCCTGCTGTACAGCTCAGACACCCAGCCCAGTTGCAGCAGTCTAGACAAGACTCGCACGGGCTCTTTCACCTGCTCCAAACTCACAGGCACATGCAGAGCGACCCCAGCGTGAGCCGGGGTTGCGCAGGTGCATGGCTGCAGTCCTGCCACATGACATAAGACTGTCACCCACATGTCAGGACATATGACAACACACTCCCTTGCAGAGAGTCGGTGACAAGGCCGCAGCGTGGGGCTACTCACGAGGAGAAGGACCCATTCCCCAGCTGCTGCACAGCTCCAGGAGCTTGGCAGATGCGTCCGATCAGCATCTGACTCCTAGGACTGAAGAGCCAGAGTCCCATTGCATCCCTGTCTCATCTGTAAATCCAGGTCCAGAGCCACACCACGAAGGGTGAGCCTTTTCTGTAGCTCTGTGTATGATCTTACAAGTCCAGCTAAAGCTCAGCCTAAAAGTTTTGCAGAGATTCTGATGCTAGGTGGTCACAAAGTAACTCAGTAGATCTGAAATTATTACTGTTGTAATTCCCTTGTTTTCAGGAAGAGCTACTCATGAGCACAAGTCATTTTTACCGGTATATATCGCAGAAGGACTGGAGCCATATTTCCTTCATGGGTCCCCGATGTCAGTCCTGACCTAGTATGACTTTAGAATAAATATTCTCTGGACACTTTAGTTTCCAATTAAGTCTAGTTCTAGCAACAGCCCTGCATTACTCCTCGTCGGAAATTGAAGCAAATGAAAGAAAAATAGCCCTATCCCAACTGCACTCACTATTGTACAAGGCTTAGTACAAACTGAGCTAGAATACTCCAGAACTTGAATCGATTTTACAATGCTATCCAATCCTTTGAAGGTTGATAGCCTGCCATGCAATTTACCTTCACACTGGGTCATTATCTTACTAGAAGGAAATGGAAATTGGATGCATAGCAAAGCAAGACACTGCCTGCTGTAATACCTACATATTATATGCCAACAGTTTTTACTTGGGGGGGAAATTATCCATGCGTCAGCAAAGTATTTGCTTTTGGTTTTAGTTGTCCATCTACAAACAAATGATTTTATATACTATACTGGACTTGGCAGTGCTCAGTTTTTGTCTTAAATGGCTCCTATTGATAGCTTGCGAAAATACTGACAAACGTGAGTCCTCTAAGCAAACAGTAATACTTTCCTGCTGCTTTCTCTGCAAAGTGCTTTCCTTTCCTGCATATTTCATCCAGAAACAGAGATCTGTCCCCAAAACTGAATCTTTACTTTGTTTGTCTTTTCCAGCTTTATAAAATTTTCTAACAAAAAGTTTGTTGCAGGATGCCAAGCACAAGACACTTGGCCATGTTGGACATCTGTAACTCTCCATGGAGGCTCTTGAATCAGCAACTATCCGGTTCTTCTGAGTCACGGTGTCCAAAAGGACACCTAAGAACCCAAGTCCATTTTTAAAGCCTTGCCCTGTGTTAACAAACGAAGCTTCACAATGCTCAGGCAAACAGGTGAAAGAATCTACTTTATGGAGACAGAAACTCCAGCACAGAGAAAACCATTCATCTTTTCAAAGACTGTCTACCATTACTAGACACATAAGGACTTCTTTTTAAACTGAATTCAATATCAAAGACACATGTTCTACGTAAATGTCAGACATTTTTACTCATTTTTCTACCAGAGTTCTGTGATTAAAATAAACATTAGAGCATAAGATTTTTTTTTCCTGCCTTTTTGGCATCTTTTTGAATCCGAGTCTTGGGTTTGGAAGATCTGCCCTTAGAGATCTAGGAATATGGGTCAAATGTAGCTTTTAAGGCTCGTTCACATTTTAATTGCATGGTTGCAGACTTAACAGGAGATAATTCTTCCCTTCTTGAAATTCAAGACATTGAAAGGTTAATTCAATCTTCTCAGTTCCATTTCCTTCCTTCTGTTCCCCTTCCCACACTCCCTCCCCCCATCTGTAGACAGCTTAGTTATTTGAATTTTATGCAAGCTAGCATTCATCCAAAGGGAAAAAATCACTCAATGTATGTATCAGAGAAGAAAAAAATTACAATATTGCTCACTTTCGTTTTTCACTTCCTCTTTTCTTCTCTCTGCGTTCACCAGTTTCGGCTATGGACAGTCACAAACTCATGCCCTAAAGCTAGTTTCAACTGAAAAGTTAACTTGAATTAAAGCTTGAATGTCCCCATCCCTTTTGAATTCCTGTTCTTTGTGCTCACAAGGATCTACACTTGAGATGCCATGGTGCTTTTACCTTGAGTTAAGGAAAGGCTACAGTTCAAGTCAGCACAATTTGTCTGCTGCCAACACAATCACTCTCTGCTGCTCCCATGTTATTTCATGGTGTGGTCACTCACACTCAAAGCATCCTAACTCCAGAGGAGTCAGTTTGAGTGTGCAGAGCTCAAGATAACCCTGTGATGAAGACATAGTCTTAATAAGACTGCAACTGATTTCTGCACTTTATATGTATTTGCAAGAAAGAAGCCATAAAAGTAATCCTTGAAAACATTCTATTCCACCAAGTTCTGAAGAGACAGTGGTTCACTTCAGATGCTGCAAGAGGAAAATAGTATTTTTTTTTCTTTTTACATTTGAGAGAAGAAAACCAGCATTTAACATAGTAGAGCTTTCATTCGAACAGGCAGAAGTTAACAGATGTGGAACTTACTGATTACCCCTTTCCTACATAATTGTTGACCTTGTACACAGTGTGTAATACTTAGGTGTTTGGCTTACTCTATAACAAGCTTATAAAATTGGAAAAGATGATGTATGAATCCCTTCAAGTAGAAATACAAGTTTTTATTCTAGAAAAGGTACTCGGCTGCCTTGTCTGTTTCTCTGCTTCAGCAGCCTCGTTTCTTTAAGCAGCTGAAAAACTTCAGGGTTTATCTTCATTTTCCTCAAAACATAAAACCTACTTAAGCTGCCAGGAGGTCCCAGGCTATTGAAAGTGCAGTGATTCGGCAACACAAAGAGAAGAGCCAGTTAGGCACCCATCAAAACTATGTCCACAACCCTGTGTCCCAGAAGTCAAGGATACCACACCTCCACATCCACACCAGCGCGATGTGCATCGTAACGACAGACCCTCCTATTGTCCTTTTTCCTCTGGACAAGAAGAAAATCTGAAGTTAATATCAAGTTAGTGGGTCTCTGGATTTTATTACCTTATCTGGAATTATGTTGGTTATCTATTTGCTGCACGCTGTGTGTCACAACTTAATCTTCATAAGGAATGGTGATTTTCCTTTTGTTTAAAGCAAAGAGAGTGAGAAATCCAACAGTGGATTGTTTAATTCCAGAGCAGCCAGCTGCGCTGAGAAGAGCCACTTTCAAGCACACTCCCAACGCTCACCCAAAACTTCTGTCTTACTCTTTCCCTAGGAGCTGCTGCTTGCAAAAGATGCTTCAGTCCAGAGACAGAAAGGAGAGAGATTTAAAAAAAAGACTGTTGGTAAAGACTGGGAGTCATGCTAAGCCAGCGTTTCTAGACCAGCATTCATCGCAAACTGCCACGTGCTCTGTAGTGTATTCACTAATGTGACTACTACATCACATGCTCCTTTCTCCACACTGTCTTTGGGAGAGAAGCATGTGCATGGACACTTTGCATTTATTTTTTTTTCTCCTTTACTAATGCACACGTGTGTCACCGCGTTTTGCTAGAAAAGGTCAGGCCAAAGCCGAGTACTTTATGCTGGAAGACACACTTTTGGGTCAGTTCTCAAGAAAGTTCTGTTGCAAGAATCTCCATCTGATTAAACCTTTAAAAATTCCCCCCCATACTGAGTTTTATGAGACCAAAAAAGAGAGAGAGGGGAAATTTCCACTCCCACTAGCTTATGTTTTCTCTTTTTGCTCTTTGCTGCAATGGGGCTCCTAGTATAGACTGTGTAAACTCCAGAGCTATCTGGAAAACATGGGGTTGGAAAAAGTAGCCCAAGCAGAAGGACTATCTACAACTACTATCTCCCCTCTCCTCATCCTCTGTACGCACCTACCCTTAAGGGTTCATGTCTCAATAAGGAAAATGAAACACCTTAAGTAATGATAAAACATAGGGTAGAAGACAAGTATTGAGTGTTTACACACTAGCAGTGCAGCATTACAGCAGACACCCTGCCAAAGGGAGATCATTGCCTTCCTTACACCCCCAGGATTCATTGTCTCTTAGCCTGGGAACCTGCCTCCATTCCCAAACATGGATATTTTTTTTGGCAGCAAGACGGAACAAAAGGCACAAAGAGAACTAAGAAAACCCTTTCAGTGAAGCTGTTGTCTTTTTTTTTTTTTTCTGTTCCCCTAAGGACGGGAAACCCTCTAAGGACATGCCCAATCCTGCTACCTTTCTGGAAGGTGCTCAATGCTCATAGGGACCTAATGGAATTAGGGTGCTTGCAGATTCCAGCCCCAGCTTTTGACCTTGAAAAATTAATCCCCTACCTTTAGCACCAAAAATACCACAACATTTTGAAAATGAAATCACTGTTATATTTGAGTGGGTGTGTTATTTCAAGACAGCACTAATGTGATTATAAAATCAGTTGTGTCAGCTTATTGGCTCAGCTACAGACACTGATCTGCTTGAGCGTCTGTTCCTCTACCCGGCTGCTCGCATTAGGGTGCTTTGTCCCTCCTCAGCTCCACATAGAAATAGACGCGATCCGATTCCCACTGTTGCACCAAAAAGAAAGAAACTCCTTCTTCTTGCAATTGTCCACCTTGTCTCTGTGAAACTTGGTGTTTCCAGAGCCTCTCTTGCACCAAGCCATGAGCACAGCATCCCCCCGGTCCATGAAGGCTGTGCCCTTACAGATAGATACACGTCCCTGCAGCCTCAGCCCCGCGCAGGCTGGGCTCGCTGCTTCCCCGTGACAACGGCCAAGGGAAAAAGCCAAGTGGCAGCAGGCTCCAGACCTCCCGGCCTCACTCTTCAGACTCCCCTCTGAATTTTCCTTTGCACTTGAGTTCCCTTTAAACATTTCCTCTCACCTATTACTGCATCCTGGTAGCAAGTATTTGTTTTCCTCTGTTTCTCTGTGGGTGTCTGACAGACACTCGGTGGCTTGCACTGCCAGGCACGGTTTAATGCTGTCAGTGGCGGGTGACTCACTGGTATCAGAGGTGTCAGTCCTGGCAGGTTTGACTCAGCCCTTCATCCTTTGGCAGCAGATTGAAATAAAATGCAATTTCCATTGTATCTGAGGTAGCTTTTCAGACACAGCTATACCAATATGGCTTTATGTGTTTCATGTCTGTAGGAGCTGTAAAGATTCTGTAGTTTGCTCGCTGCGACGGCTTGCTGGTTTTTCCCCTCATTTCTATACGCTGGATCATTCAGCTGCCTCTGTGCATCTCAAAGACTGTTGAGGTTCATTGCTACCAGTCATCCCAAGGCCAGGTGACTGCTGTGTTCCGCTTACTGAGGGTGGCGACTCTGAAATCCTGCCATTAAAAACCTGACAAATAACTGTTTTGCTTCTCATGTAGCAAGACTATCTCAGTTCCCAATGAAAGTAAAAGGCAGCTGAGTAAAACATCACCTACTCACTTTTCCCCTCAGGGTAACCAGCCTCAACACAGCGTGTAATGCCCTCAGGCCAAACTCCAGACTTTCCGTATGAAAACTACACACAGCTGTCCGTCCTGCACTGCACGGAGTACGTAAACATGAGGCTTGAATCCAAGACGAGCTGTGTTTGACCACAGCACTGTACTTAGATGCTACAGAAACTTGACACTTTATGCAGTGGTCAAGATGTTCGTTATGGAGATGAGTATCTACTGATTTCAACTGGGAGTGAGAACATGTAACTTCCCATCTTTACGTTACGTGGACTAACACTGTTGCACGTTCCTCAGAAACCTAACCCAATATCAAGTAAAAATCTGGTCATCTTCAGCCTAAAAACCCAAATAACGTATCCCAAACTGTTTAATACCAGGTCTGCCAATAAATCAGGCAATTAAAATGGTGATGGTAAAAAAGCAAGCATGCCCACCCTGTCTTACCATGTTTAGAAACGCCCGAGCTCTGCTGTGGATGCCAGGGGCCAAGCCTGTGACTGTACACAGAAAGCCAAAAGCAAAATTCTTCTGCTTTGCTGTCATGAACGCTTTGTTTGCTCTCTACGTCTGAGAGAATTTGTGCCACTAGAAGTTTAAGGGGTTTTCCCCTTATAATGTCTCTTTGTGATAAGAATTCTAATTTTTACTTGTAAAAATGGACATATATATTTGAAAAACTGAAACTCAGGAACTGCCTGAATTCAGGAATCGTTCAGATTGTGTTTTAAAGCCTTTTTGATCTTCTAATCTTCTCAATCTGGTGTCCAGCCCAACCAGAAGAGGTTAATGCTCTCTCTTTAGACAGACACCGAGACTGTGCAGTGCTAAATCTCAGCTACGACTTACACCAAATATTCACTCAGCGGCCGCCTTCCTGGTTATTCCCAGGGGTTTTTGGTCAAGAGCACGGCTGTCAATTTTTGACAATTGTTTGGACTAAGAGGGTGGAGCAAAGGCACCGAGTCCTGATACTAAATATGACCGGTACGCACACACGTTGATTTTGCATGGACAGTCGGTGCAGATGCAGAGGTAACTGTGCCAGCCTGCACAAGTCAACTGAGCTTTTAGCATAACAAAAATGTAGCTACAGGACAATTTTAGATCCCAAAGCAGCACAGCCAGGTTTGCACAGGGCTGAGCTCAGTGGGATCCAGATCGCCTCTTTGGAGCTCCAGCTGAGTAGAATTACGCAGATTTTTACGCCACTATGCTACTCCATTCTCCTTTACCTCCGATACCACACATGCAGCTACAGAGAAAAAGTGCTCTTGGAGTGCTGTTTGCCATGGTATGCAGCAACCCCTGCACTCTCTGAAGATACAGAAAACAGGGTGGGTAAAGGAAGGACTCACCGGGTGGAAAGGAACCACTATTTATGAATGCTGATGAGGAAAAATAATAATTTTTTCTGCATTTGTGTTGATTATTTCAATTTAAACACACTTTGGAAGAAGTCCTTAAAACACATCCTTTTTCTCCATGCACACACATCAGACTCAAACCCACTCTACCAAAGCCTATTATGCCAACAGAAAGATCCACAGTACCTTCCCAGTGCTCTCAGTCAGCCGAGACATCTCTATGTCCCTGAGCTCATTGTCCAGGCTCCCTTTATAGTCAGTGGAGAAACCCGGATACTCCTAAGGCACAATTAACTTTATCCTGATTTAGTTGCCTCCCTATTGACAATCATGGAGTCTAGACAAGTAATTCAGATGGGGACGTCCAAAGTTACGCAAGAGGAAACCCACACCAGCGTCTAGGAGGATGCGCACAGCCCTTCCCTCCCAAACCCGAGGGTCCTGAAAAACGTTTCCTCAAGGAGTTTTGTGCTGCAAAGCGGGAAGCGTAGCGGAAGCCTCATCACATCACAGGCACGTCCACAGCCCTCGGGAGCAGTGGCTCTTGTTGGTAGTGCCCGCATCTAATATGAAACGTGTCTTGCAAACACATACAAGGGCTATTAGCCGTTTTAAAGGGGGGGTGGTGGTGTTCTAAAATTACATCGCTCGGCACCTACAGCACGTTCTCACTTCGCTGCAACCGTAGAGGTTCCCTGCGAGCGAGTCCAGCGTGGTCCACGCTGTAGGGATGAGTGGCGTGCAGGGAACGGCCATGCGAGCAGGACCGGCAAATGCGGATTCTTGTAAAGCAAAGGCAGGGAGGTTGGCTGTGGCAGCTGCCTGGTCTGGCTTGGAGACCCATGTGCCATCAGGCTGAGGGCAGCACCAGCGAGTGGGTCTCTAGCTACCGAAATGGGAGCGGCTGAAAGGCTCACTGTGCTTCCTGCAGGACACGTTGCCGGATGCCAGTGTGGTGGTCAGGCTGTGCACATTCAGATTTGGCCCTCGATTGCAGCAACCGTGCCATGACGGTGCTTAGAGCCCTCCAAGCATGTGCTTCTGCCAGCCTGGGCGGGCGGGGGTGACCCCCAGGCACATTGCTGAACGCACCTAAAATCTCCCCACAAACCAATCTGGCAGCAGCAGCCCTTGAACGAACCCGAAACCTCACCTTAACTCTGAACCTCAAGAAGAAGGGCGGGAAGGGAAACTTCAATATTATTGTCTTGGTAAATGAGAAGAAAAGAAAAAAAGAAAGAAAAAAAATCAAGGCGTATTTTGGCAGTTTTCCGTGTCAGTTTTCCCATTTCCCTCCCTCATGCACTTTCTGGAGCGGCAATCTGTCTTTTCCCTAAACGCTGAGCAATCCCGGCACTAAACTAATCAATATTAATAGCAATGGGCTCGGGCGGGGGGAGGAGAGGAGAGGAGGGATTACCCTGACCTTTTTCAACTCACACTGCCTCAGACGGCCACCAAGCAGCTGAGGAGAGAGCAGCCAGACGGTAATGCCATGTGGTTTTAGTAGCTTTGCTTTTTTTTTTTTTCCTGTGAATATTTGCTTCTGTTGTATCAGTGCAGATAGCAATGAAATCTGATTGTCTTCAGGAAGGAAAGAAATCAAATTATATCGGCAATCTCGGGGCCAAACCTCGCCTTGATGGGAAACTCCATTGAAATAAGGGGAATAACACCCAGGCTGGGTTTTAACTTGAATTTCTATTAAAAACAGAAATTTGATTAGGGAAGTTTTGACAGGTGAAGCGTTGAACGCCGGCATGCTTTGTGGATTTTTCTTGTGATAGGGTATAATCAAACTCATTGAGCCTGCGACTGGGATATTGAGTGCGAGAGCAAACAAAGGGCTGGGTGAACCCGTCCTCTGTTGTTAAGCACAAGTGCCCCCAGCAGCTCATCCAGTTTCGGGGTACGTATGCACTCAGGGCAGGGTGCTCAGAATTAAAGACAAATCCTATTAATTAAAACAAAATCGTAATGGCAGCTCTTTGTTCATACTGGATTTGGGGTTATTGTAGACTTTCTGGTTAGCAGCATTCCTTAAAATAGAGGTTTGCGTCAGGAGGCACCATGGATTGTTGGCAATTAATGCATTGTCTTTTTTTTACTGAGATATTCTTGTTTCTGTGTGCAAAACATGATTTTCGAAAATTTTGTCTGAGAAATCTGGATAAAATTCTATTTATGCCTTTCCTTTCTTGTTCTGAAAGAGCCAAGCCTCAGGGAGAGGTCCTACACTGAGCCGTTAGATTTGTGGAGGTCTTTTGAACAAACATTTTTATGGTATTTTCATATTTTTTTCTTTCAAGCAGAAAATGCTTTGTGGATGGCTGATATCACAGCACTAGCTAATGAAGCCGTGGGTGTGTTTTTCCTTTCTTTGTCAGGACCCATCATGTCCGACAAACCAGATTTTGCAGAAATTGAAACATTTGACAAGACCAAGCTGAAGAAGACAGAAACCAGAGAGAAAAATCCACTGCCCACTAAAGAAAGTAAGTGCTTGTGAGGTTATTTGAACTACAAGTAGCAAGGACACAATCTGTATTGCAGTTCAGATGCAAAATGAATACTAATTATAGGATTACAGGCTCAAACTCATCCCTGACTTTAACTGAGGATAATATTAAGACTTGTACTCTATGCTGGGCTTCCAAGGATATAAGTAGTTATAACTGATGGTGTGTTTTGTCTGAAAAATCCTGATGGGATTGCTCTTGCTTCTGCTAAAAGCAAGACCAGTTTTTCTGCTGGTTGCAGGCAACACAATCAAACTCTTTGTAATTACCGTGTTTCCAGCCTCTGCAGAGGCACAGACGTACAGCGGAACCCTTGCACATCCCTGGCAGGCCAGGCAGCACGCCCAGAAGGTGCCTGAGCTGGATTTAGCGTGTTATCAGGCAGATAAACTGCTGCCCCCCACTGGTACCTGCTGTCAGCCCCGGCCAGGAGAGCTCCAGGCACCTTCTCTGGGAGTAAGGCTGCGAGAGAAACCCATCATCATCCTCATCTAAGAGGGAACCTTCCCCAGCAAAGCCCCCCTGGGCTTCTCTCATGCAAGGTCTTCTCCCATACTCACCCTGTGCACAGGCAGCCAGAGGAGGGTTGTCATTCATGTTCAAATTCAGGTGTGAAAATGGCATTTCTCTGCATTTGGAGCAGATGTGAGGGATTTCCTTCCGAAGAGTATCGCTAACCGTTTGGGATGTGTCCGTACCCATAGCCACGGGGATGTACTGTCCCTTCACGTAAGACACCCGTTTGTTTCCCTGTTTTATTATCCCTACTGATGCTAAAGCTGTAAATACAAGAGGAGGTTTGCACAACGTGAACTGCACCCCATTAGCTATGCAGACGTGGGAACGAGTTGGCATTTCCAGGGTGGCCAAAGAAAACAAGTGGGGACTTCACCATCCCTGGCTTTAAGAATGACCATAGAAATCTGTATCCTGCAGAATCATTATAATGTTTACTGATGATGTTTTTGTTTCCTCTGTTTTTCTGACAGCTATCGAACAGGAAAAGCAAAGTGAAAGTACAGCCTGAGCATAAAATTGAAGATGTCACTGCCACTTCTTCAGCGGGGTTTTGGCTTCCAAATTGAGTTGTTTTGCTTTGTCCCCTCCACCCCATGTTTGTTGCCCACTTATTTTAGCAAACATTTGCTCATTTAAATGTCCCATGGGAAAGAAGTTTGTTTTGTGTTTGTTGAACAAGATACTACATATTTGTGTTTGTGTTCTTAAAACTGTAATTCCAAGTTCTGCATCAACCCCATTACTTGCCAAAAAACGCAATTTGCCTAAAAATTGTTTTCCTAAACCTCACAATAAACAGGTTTCTTCTGATCAGCTGGTTTCAAGCCTTGCAGAAATAGGGTTTATGCTGCAACTCTTAGTAGCACCCTTCTCACTTTGTGTTGCCACAGCATCTAGAGAGCACAGCCATGTTGGGAAGAGTCGCCCCAGGCACCCGCAGGTCCCCTGTCTGGCACACAGCCCCTCTCTGCCAGCACAGACACCTGTATCCTGCAGGCTCCCAGAGCCACAGACGGCACCAGCCCCCCCCAGGGACCCTCTGACTGCCTTCACAGCAGCCTGGAAACTTCACTCCCTCTCCCTGTCTCACTCAAGAGAGTTTCAGAGGAACTCTGATAAATTTTATATGCTAATAGCTCCTAAGCTTTTAAACCCCCAGCTCGGCAACAGACATGCATAAGATGGGAAGCTGCTAGCCTGCTCCAGTCCTGTCCCACAAAGTACCTGCTTACAAAAATTCCATGAAAAAATTGATGGTTGGGCTGAGGAAATACTCAAATGAGCATTCCAGATGGGAGAAGGGCTGCAGCACCCTCTCTGCAGTTTTTTGGGCTCCCTTTAGCCTCCTGAGATCTGATCAACCTTGGGACAGCTGCAGCACACACAGCCTTTGGCCCACCCAATATCAAGCCATATCAGAATGTGGGAAGATATTAGGGCAGAGGTAGAAGGAACGAAATTTATTATTGAACTGATCTTATAGGATGAGAGAGAAAGATCTTCAGCAGCACGGAAGTGTAGGGACACAAACCTTCAAAACAAGCAAGGACTCCCTAAATCTCCATTACTGGTGGTGTGATAACGTCCTCACCAGTCTGCAGAGGGCTTGGAAAAAATAGGTTCTGGTACCAGCTCAGGGGACTCTCAATTACATGGTATCACATTATCTCTGGAATTAATTTGCAACCATATTAGAAAAACAAGTGCTTACTCTGGGAAGATAAACTGCTCTCCCTGGAGCTTCGGTTTGATCCTACTTGCTCTGTGAAATAGGAATAGTTCTCTGTACTTTGACAGGGTTACTCCGGGCTTACACATGCTCAAGGCAAGGCAGAAAACAGCCTATGGGCTCCAGAAAACAGAAACAAATGGTTGGGGTGGTGTTTAGAAAGCTCTCGTTTACTTAAGGGTTGCTCAACACTTGATATTTAACGTGAATAACCAAAACCAAAAAACAATAGCAGCGCAGCCACAAAACGGGTGACTTTTGGTGGCAGCGAAAAGCAAACAGAGGTGGCCAAGAGACCAAGGGAAAACACAGGGCATGCAGGACTAGTGATTTCAATTAGAACTTCATTAATATCAGTGCTATTCAAAGGGCCAAGACTGCTGTTTCCATCACTACTCGTCAGGTCAATGTTGCTGCTGTTATCTTTACGCAACCGAGGTTTTTTTGCACATTCTCCTTCTAGGACCTTGACACCTTACTCAATGATTTTTGTTTTCAAATGGTCTGCTGGATTTATTAATACTCATTTTTATTTAAAAGGTGAAGAATGGGAAAGGTTGATCAACAAGGAAAACAGTGCTGTTTTCTTTGTGACTCGTACCCTCCTGCACGCTTCGGGGTCAAAGGGCCTCTGACATTACCTAAATGTCTGCTTTGATGATGGTTCCTTCATGGACAAAGCACTCAGAGTTAGCACTTAGAGCAACAACACCTACTGAAAACTCATATAGTTAATACCGTTCAACCGGATTACCTGTTACTTTTCTGCAAGATTATTTTTAAGCACAATATTGCACTCGGCGAGTAAGCCCACAGACTAGACTTTCTCCTTGTTTTTGCCAGGAGACAGTGTTTTGTTCCGTGTGACGATCTCCCTCCTCTGCCAGTTCAGAGCATCTGCCAACTCGCTCAGCACAATACGCTGCGAATCACCGACAACCTCTCTGGCACAGCTGAGCCAGTGGCCGGTGTCTGCGCCCCCAAGTTCTCCCAGAAACTGCAAGTCTGGGCTGTGTCCCCAAGCCTGCACTTTGTGGGCAGAAGGGAATGGAGGTCTGGCCAAAGCATGAAAACAACAGAGATATTCTCCTCTCGTGTTTGCACAGGTACGAAGGATTAGCAGTGTGGCTCTAAGGAGCAATGCAAGAGATCGGAGCACTGCCTACAGCTCTGGAGATGTCAGATTTGTCCAAGCACTTGGCTCAGAGCTGCTCCTGGGGCTCACTCTGCCCCCGTGAAACCTCCTCCCGATTTAGCTGTTTGCATTCAAAGCCTGACACCGTAAATCCAAACTGTCGGTGCTTTTATTCACGTGTCTCACCCAACCGAAAAGGCCGTGTAGACGAGAAAAACTTTAGCCAAGTTCCCCGCCCCTGGATCACACTGCAAAAGCCGCCGAGCTACAGCAGAGCACACAGCAGCTGCACACCGGGAAAAACGCCTCAAGGTTAAAAGCCAGATCTTCCCACCTTTCACCCATCTGCCCCAGGAGGAACACAGCTTTATGGCAGGGTTTGGAGACTGCTCCTTTCACCATTAGCAGTTAAGAGAGGCTTAAAGTTAGAGACATGTACTTACAGCACCCCGATTTGAGAAACATCCATCTCTGTTGCTGTGTGAAACCACTTCAGCCCAGGAAAAGGATCATGAGACTAAGATTTGCCAAGAGCAGGGACAGGTCTGGCTCCCTGTTATGTTAATCAAAGAGCATTACAGCCCTTATCTGCAGGGCAAGCTGGGGGACACAGACCAGGAAACTGCTCATCATTTAAGGCCCAGACAGTGAATTTTCATCATTCCACTCATTATACTAAGGAAATATTTGTTCCTGCCATTGGAAGGGAACTACGAGAAGCCAAACCAAACACCTTACCCACACCTAGGAAACACCTTCTGGGTATTAACCTGCTCCTGACCTTCACTCCCCAGCAGAGCATCCTCCAGTGCTGAGGCTCACCAACAGCCACCCGCTCCGGGAGCTAGGGTCCTGCCCCAGCCTCCATGCTGCTGGGCAGCTGAGCTGCAGGCAACTTCATCAACAAAATCAACCACCTCCGGGTGGGAAACTTAAATACTTTTGCCAATTAGCAACAGCCTTTTGCTGTTTGGATCCTTTACATAACAAGACATTACCTTGCAACTCCTCCAAAGGAAAAACACCTTCCACGCTAATCCAGTTACAGCAAAAAAATCATTGTGTGTAGGTAAACACCAGCTTTCTCAGCTTCACTATGAAGCCAGCCTTGCGCCCTGCATCCTGGGGCGAGGGCCAGCCCTCTCGGGATCCTGGCCAAGTCCACCTGCCCCTGTGAGCCACCTCTAATTGCTCTGCACAGTCGCAGCGAGCCCCAGCTGAGCAGAGGAAATCTGCATTCCTGTCGTTATTATACAGAAGTTATTTGATTTAATAAATCTGGTCAGGCAGGTATTTGATAACAGTGAAAGCCAGAGAGGACAAACCTTGAACCCAGCTCTCCTGAGAAAAGGGCGCGTGTGTGTTGTATCTTGGTGGGAGCCCAGCTGAAAACCCCTGGAGATCCTGCTGATCCCAGCTCAGATACTGCAGACCAAGACTTAAAGCACATGTGGGGTTTTTTTGCCAAATATTCTTGGGGGTCCTCTCTTATTTAGGTCATTAGCCCCGTGGCTGCTGAGGCATGTCGTAGCAAATCTTGAGGTCCAGCTCTGCAGCGACAAGGGCAATCAGCTTGGGCCGGGTTTACCACAATGAAAGCCGAGATGCCCATGCAAGGCCAGGGCTGGACAAGTCTTAGCTTTGGGAAAACACCTTTGTGTCTTTCTGCTCTGCTGTTGGTGGTGCTCCTGGCACAGCAGAGACCCATCTCGCTAAGAGAAGAACAGGGAAAGAACCAAGGGGGTGATGTAGGGAACGAGTACTCTGACCCAAGCTCAGTGGGATCGGGGGTCTGAGCTGCAGCCGCGGGAGAAGGAGGAGGTAGGGGGGGCCGGGAGCACAGCCAGGGTGCCCACGGCAGCAGAAACTCTCAGAAGAAGCCAGGATGGCTCTTGTGCCTCTGCCCAGCTCACCCCTTATTTTTTGAAAATCACAGGGTGAAAACAATAGTCTTTGAAAAAGCACTAACCTTCTGGGGCCAAGCTGGGGGAGCCTCCCACACCGCACACAGGCAAATAAAGCCGCTGTGTCCTCCCGCAGCCCGGGCACGGGCAAGTCGGTCCCGGCCACTCCACCTGCTCCTGCCCAGCGAGTCCGTGGGTCCCCAGCGAGCTTTGGCTGTCCCAGCCCGATCCCGGGCACTGAGACGTGTCCCAGCAGCAAAACCCGTTCAGCCTCGAATGTGAAACGTAGCGCGGGGATGGTTGGGGCTGAGCCACAGTATGTGGGAGCAGGTGTGTGCGTGCGCGGGGGTGTTTCTCCAGCTCAAACCCAACGCCGCTCAAACTGACAGCAGGGTAAGCTCTCATTTCATCTTCCGCAGTGGGTATCTGTGCCGGGAAAGGCGGCTCCGTGTGCTTTCTGTCTTGTCAGAAGAGCTGGCTTGGGAAGGAACAGTTGCTGGGGATGGTTCACACACATCTTGTATGCCGTGCTGACAACAGCTCTTGACAACTCCTACCATCAATTGCAAATCTCCCAATGCTTCATGTTTGCTTCAAGGCCCGGCTCCAGAATGCATTCGATTGATGGGGAATCAGGAAAATAAGGGGTGAAGAGGGGAGCAAAAGGGTGTTTTAGCCAATATGGTCAGAGACGCCTGTGAAAATGGGGTCTTTTAGGGCTCCAGCAGTAGGCATTGAACAAAAAGAATGATATTTTTTTCAAAATAAACCAACAGTATCAGGAATTTTAAGCTGGTCTCATGAAGTTAGAGGCCAATTCAGTATTGAAATTTTTTGGATTTGGCAAACTCGCAACAAGCAGAGAGGAAAAAAATCATGTGTGACTCCGAGTGGGTGTTTTCAAACAGCGTCTTGTTTGGGGAAAATAATCCCTCTTGGTCTGCTTTGTTTTCTTGCGATGCTAGAAATAATTCCCCTCCTCAGAGGGAAGAACTGTGGGGGTTTTTCCTGTCTCATCACGGGAGCTACCCCAGGTCATGCCTGACCACGGCCAGTCCCCCCATCCCTGCTAGCAATTGAGTCACCACCTCGAAGTGTTAAAGAAACACATGTGCGGGTCCATTATCACATGTTTTATATAACAATGAAGAAATCAGCCATGAGATGCCTTGGGCAAAGGCGCACCCCTCTGGGGCCAAGCCCCAGGGCAGGGCTGGAGGCAGCAGGGATGACCTGGGGCAGCAGCAACGCTCCTGGGACTCCTCTCCCGGGACCAGGAGCAGCAATATCTAATAGCACTGTAATAGCCCCATAATGGCTTCATATTAGCTCCAGCCTCCCCACCACTCCTCCTGACTTGTACCATTTTATTTCTGTCCCGTCCGGGCTCCTTATTCAGCGGGAGCTGGGTAACCCAAGCCCGTGGCGCTGCTTCGTGCCCACTCCGGCCATGCGTGAACTCCGGCACCTGGCACGTCTCTCGCCTCGTACCAGCAAGGATGGTAAGGAGCGAGGGCATTTGGAGGCAGGAGGCGTCAAACAATTTTTGTGCCAGCTGCAGTTCTCCCATGTTGGCAGGCATCCCCAGTAATGCTAATGACTTTGGTGATATTAATCCAGACAAGATGGGGTCAGCTAAAATGATATTGGGGCGCGGGGAGGTGGTGGGCGCCGCTGAAGCATTGCTCTTGCCCACCCAACGCTCCCTACATCTTGGTCACAAAGCAAAGGGAGGTGTTTGCTTTACGGAGACCTTCAGAGAGGGGAAAACCTGGAGGAAGCTGCTCCCAGTGTGAGCGAAGGGGGACTTGCTGTGACCGCACAGTAAGCACGGGCCTGCCCAGACATCCACCTGCCATGGGGCAGCCCTGGAGCACGGCACGGCACGGCACGGCACCGCACGGCGCTCCCTCCCAGAGGTGTGCCGCCCCGCTTGGCTCCACGCCGGCATCACCTCTTCTAACGTACCCAGCTGAAAACCATCGCATCTCTGTTTTAACATACTCTGGCACCATTTTATTATCCCGCTGCTTTAACATCCCAAGCGTGATGCACGTGGCCAGGGCTCCAATTTAATTTTTATTTCTCTTTTAATGTGTTTCAAAAACACCTGGGGAATTGGAAATGTCAGGACACCAGCGTAGCTGTACCAGCCACAGGAATCTGCCTCCCTGTTCACAATAGATAATTGAAGAATATTTCAAACGGGAGCTGCCTCGACATGAGCATTGGCTCCTCAGAGCGCTGACCTTGGTTTCGTTTATTTTCTAGCTGTACAAAGCACTAATTAAGATTTAACTTACCTGCTTTTTCTAAACTTTATGTCTGAAACATTCAGTGGTGCATGGCCAAAGAGGAAATAAAAGAGGTTAACCTAAAATAGCACTCAGTAGTCAGAATGGGCTAAAAAACACAAATCCCGGACCCATGCTCAAGTGACAAGGATGCTATTTCCCTCTGTAACGCTGGGGTAAATGCAGCGAACGGCAACACCCGTCAGTGACTTCGGTCCCTGCATCAGTGTTCACGGAGTCCCTGGGGAGGGGTCCCGCTTTGGGATGGTGCCATGCTTGGACCCCACAGAAAGGCAATTTATTGAGCCTTGAGATTAACCCCTCGGGTGCTGCTAGCACCTGCAAAAGCCAAGAAGGACCTGAAACACCAAATGTGGGGCCAGGTTTCGCTGCAGACACTCAGGGCCTCAAGCCGGACCTGCCAGCACTCAGGACCAGCAGCACCCACCTTACCCCATCATTAATATATGTAGTAACAATGCCGNGGCTTTGGGACGGTGCCATGCTTGGACCCCACAGAAAGGCAATTTATTGAGCCTTGAGATTAACCCCTCGGGTGCTGCTAGCACCTGCAAAAGCCAAGAAGGACCTGAAACACCAAATGTGGGGCCAGGTTTCGCTGCAGACACTCAGGGCCTCAAGCCGGACCTGCCAGCACTCAGGACCAGCAGCACCCACCTTACCCCATCATTAATATATGTAGTAACAATGCCGACCATGCCACGGGGAATTTAAGCAAGGCGTGCTGCCAGGGAGGTGAACCGAGCAGGATTTAGGAAACCTGTGCTCTGTGCCTGTTCCTGCCTCTCCCCCTGAGCACGGGTCATCAGCTCGGTACACTTTGGCTTAACCACATGTGAATGGGGAGCGGTGACACCAGCCACCTTGGTGTGCAAGAGACGCCTGGGCAGCCTCCCTCCTGTACACACGGGCAGCAGAAGTCTGGCACAAGAAGTCAGAGTCCCCGAATATGGTCTCCTTTATTTCACAGTAGTTACGTGCAGACAAGCTTTTCTGTCCTTGAAAGGACATTTTGCTAAAATACAGCTCCTCCGAGCACTGAGTGTGGCCAGATGAACCACAGAGCCACAATATAGGTATTTTTTATTATCCACACAGCCTGAAAAACCCAGGGATGGGCCAGCCAACCTGAGCAACGAGCATCAAAAAATCACTGGAGGTTGTTCGGCAGGCAGGATCACTGGGCGGCTTTTATCCCAGTTGCTGCTTGAGCTACTCACATGGGGAGGGGGAACGGGACTTTGCAAGCCTGTCCCATCCATACATGTCCACTGGCCACCCAAGTGCCACTGGGCGCGGGCGCACGTGTGGCCGGGATGGGCTGGGATGGGTGTGCAGTGTGGGGACGTCCCACAGGGGGGAGCCTCGTCACCAGCCTGCGGGGGACACTGCCTGGGGGACACTGCCTGGGGGACACTGCCCCGGGCGTCTCCACCACCACTGCACCCTCTGCTCATGCTACGCTGCACGGCTGTGTTTGATCCCGGCACTGGAGGTTTTGCCCCATTTCCGCCCCCTCTGAATTAGCGGATGCTAAACGCGCTGTCTTCATCCTCAAAGGGACTGGGCAAAGCTCCTTCCAAAACTACCACAGTTCAGGTTTTCGGGGGGGAATATCACCAAGGAAATCTGTTTTCAAAGGGTGTCACCCGGAAAAATTCAGCCTACGGAGGCTCCTAACGGGTCTCCGTGCCTGAAGGATGCTGACAAGCCGGACCCGTGAGCCGGATCCCCACCTTACGCCTTCCCATTGGGTCAACTTTAAACCAAACAGGAAAGGCTTAAAACTGGTTTAGTAAAGCCAGAGACCTTGCTACAAGTTGTCACCTCCCTCAGGTGACACTGGAGACATCTCCTCCCACCTCAAAGATTAATAAATGCACGGCCCTGCCTTCATCCACAGACTGATTATAGCGTATATATGAACATGACACCAATGTCTGCTCCGCTAAGAAAGGGAAATATGCAGCTTGACACCTCCAAAAAGACAGGCAAGGCAAGAAGAGCTTCCCTGGGGGAGAGAAGAGCAAAACACCGGAGCCACAGTGGGCACCACGGAGGGAGCGAGCCCCCGAGCAGCACAGGTTCCCCACCACCTTCTTGGGGCAAAGCAGGTGCCAGAAGCAAGTTTTCTCCTCACTTTGTTTTTCCCAGTAAGACTCAAGGTGCTTTTAAAGTTACTCTTTGGCCCAGGAGCCCCCAGAGGAAGCCTCAGCTTCGTGCACTCGTCCTTGCCTCTGTCCAAAGAAATAAAGATGAGTTTTGAGAAAACATTCGTAGTTCAAATCACCGTTTTCCTCTGTGAGTCTCAACACCTCCCACATTCAGTATGCCAGACACAGACAGCATTGACACATGAATCCCCAGCTCAGAAATGAAGATCTTTGGGCTTTATCTCTTCCCCATGACACGACGTGCATGAGGGACAGGGCGGGTGACAGAGCCAGGAACCACGCTGAGAAAGGCTGGGGAGTACCACGTGAGCCGGGTTGTAATCAGTTAATTTAACTCGAGTTTGGCCGGGAACGATTAAGAAGGAGGTGATAACTTTTCTCCGTATCAAGGGCCCAATCTCTTCCTGGACAGCCTTTTATCTGCTGAGGCGACACATTGCCAGGACAGAGATCTGTTCCCCCATGCAGATGCCCGGGCAGTAACCTATCTGCTGCACTAACACCGTTTTGCATGACACTTCCTTTAAAGAAGGACAGCAAAACAAAAGGCTTGTCCCTACTTTATAATGCTGCTGTGTAAACAGCCCGGCAGACTTTGAAGGACACACCTAAAGGAGGCAGGTGGGGTGAGGCTGATCAGGCCATGGAGCAGCCTCTCCACGGCCGAGTCCTCCCGAGAGTCGCTGAGATGTGGAGGGTGATCTAAACCGGGGTGTTTTACTCTGCCTCGCTTCTCGGGGCAGCTCGAGATGCGGCAGGACCAAGTTCAGACATGCCCCTGCCCACAAGTAGCTTTGCATCATTTTCGGGTGCTGCGGAGACAGAGGCATGGAGCAGCCTCTGGGATTTAGGAATCTCAGCCAGGATGGACCAACAGCCCTTTTCCAGGGGTAGATGCTCAGCGAGGAAAAGTTTCACTCAGCTGAAAGGGCCGGAAGAGTTTGGGGCAGGAGGTGGTGACCTTCCTCGCAGCGCAGAGGGGATGCTGCTGCCTGTGCCCCCACGCAGGGAAGTGCCAGAGCTTTTATGGACTCTGCAGGCTCATTGCCCCGTGCCGGGAGGGCAAGGGAACTGGCTTTGGGAGTCTGGAAATGGATGAGAACAGGGAGACGGAGGCTTAGAAAGGGGAGCGAGGAAATCACTGGAGTGAGAAGGTAGTGGAAAAGTACAGCTTTAAAACATGGAATGCAAAACCAGGAGGAAGGATGGAGAAGAAATGCCCTGTATCTGCTTGGAAGTGAAATAGCCTTGTTCTTCCCATGAGCAATGTCCCAGCTTGGCTCCTGAGCTGAGCTCTCTGTCTCCATCTCGAACGCCCACATGAGTTCCTGCTTCAGTGAGCACGCAGCTCGCCCATGCCTCCAGCGCAGCAGCGCCCGCAGCCTCCCCCAGACAATGTGGCCAGGGGTTGCAGCCTTCCCGGCTCACCCCGTGCCAAAAAGCAGCCGTCCGGCCCCACAAGTTGCTTGGTTCCACACCCCGGTGCCCGGGCACGGCAGCTGCATGCCAGGGCTGGCAGTGCCACATGGAAATCTGGGCATCAACAAGAGGTTTTCCCCAGGGAAATGGGCGCTGCTGCTCTCAGGGTCAACAGCCTCTGCCCCCATGAGCGGAGGAGCTGTCAGTCGGGCTGGAGGGTCCCCGACCCATCATCCAGCCTGTTCCCCCTGCCACGGCAGGGCCATGCTCTCCCGTCTCATTCGTAACACAGAGTAGGCCCACAACAAAATAAATCTTCCCCTTGAGCCCCTTGCTCTGCCTCTTGCTGATGAAAAAAAGGAGGTTTTCCTCCCTCGTTTGCTCCATCTTCTCTTTCCTAGCCTAAACTCAAAGTCCTGTGCACGCACACCTGAGAGCTCTGCAATGGTCCAGGGCCATTTCTACCACCCCCACCAGGACATTATGTTCTTCCCAAATCACCTTGACAGTCCTTGCTGGGAGGCGTCCGTGTCCCCAGCCGGCTTGTGGCTGGAAAAATCAGAATTTGGGTCCAAACTCAAATTTTTTTGCTTCCTGAAACCAAAAGACACAAAGCCCAAACTGTGCAACCTGGAGCCCCCCTCGGGGTCCTGGGTTTTGGCACCCCGATGGTCCTGCGTTCTGTGCCAGGATGGGTTTCCTTCAACAGGAGAGCCGCTTACCCTGGACTCGCTCATTCCTGGCTTCTCTGATGAACTGCGCTGCTCGCCTCATCACGCCGCACACGAGGATGTGTTGGGAATCAGGACTGAAAATAAGACAGAAAAGCTTGTTCATTGGTACAGTGGAGAGGGGACAAACTGCTGCAGGGAGGCAGGAGACAGGAACTCCGTGGGATAATCATGTCACTAGGAAAACACACCTAAACCATCACGATTGGACATTTTAACCCTGTTTTCAGTGAACGTCAGGCCAGCTCTAGCTATGTGCCGAAACAGGAATGAAGAGGACTAGGCCCGTGGGATAGGTGTGGCATAAAACCTGATTTCAGTTTCACCTCCATCCTCAATTACCATTCATTAATCCAAACGTGTTTGTTATACGGGCAAAACTCCCACCAGCGCTGCCAGGTCCAGGGCTGGGGTCCTGCTGGCGGTCGCTCCTGCTGGGAAGTGCGGCAGCCCATGAGGGACCATGCAGCAGGCAGAGAATGGGGACCTGTTTTCCCCAGCACAGGGAAGTTAAGAGTTGGGAAGACCTAAAAAAAGCCAGTTCCTGCACAGAGCTGATCATGCAGGAGCATTGCCCCGTGGCTGCAGACCTCCACGACAGAGTATTTTGAAGCAAAGCGACACAGTCCCCTTTGCTGAGCGGCTGGCTGCGTACAGACCAAGGACACGGCGTCACTCGCGGGCACTCGCGCGGCTTCCCGGGGCGAGCGGTGTGGGAGAGCACCATAAAACATCCTCCGCCTCGCCAGCGAGGGGGTGGCTTCCTAATTACCCAGGTGGATTTTTATTGTAACGAAGCCAGCAATGCAGGATTTGACGCTAAGGGTCTGAATGTGACACCTGCCGAGGGCAATTTAGCAAGTGGTTTGTGCTTTATTTCCCTGTTGTCCACAGCCATGGTGCTCGCCACCCTGAAAGCAGAGAGCTCATCCTTGCGCGACCCGCTGCCTGGCAGAGTGCGTGGCACTTTTATAAACTGATTTCTTTAACGTCTACCTTCTCTTTAAATCCCTATTCTGATGTGAAGAGGGTTTTACAGGTGTACGGGGCAGTATATACTATTACTGTCTCATGACTTGGGGCAGGTACCCACATATTTTAGGATGCTAATCATCCCATGAAAAGCACTGGCCGTTTGATCACGTAGCAAGAAAATAAGAAAGCATCGACATTTTATCAGTAAAGCCCAGGGGCTCCAGCTGACTCTCAGGACATGGCTTTCCAAACAGCCTGCCCTGCGACTGCACGTGGAGCCAAGGCAATTTCCCGCGGTGCCACCGTGCCGGGCGGCTCATGGCTCGCTCTGAGGTCCATGGCTGCCCAGAGCGACAGACAGTTTTTTACATAACCAGGTNACAGCCTGCCCTGTGACTGCACGTGGAGCCAAGGCAATTTCCCGCGGTGCCACCGTGCCGGGCGGCTCATGGCTCGCTCTGAGGTCCATGGCTGCCCAGAGCGACAGACAGTTTTTTACATAACCAGGTAAATTCAACAGAATTTTGCTTTCAGATTTTTTTTTCTCCCCCCATCCAAGACCAAACCAAAAGCAAGTTTCTAGGCAGTAGGACAACCAAAGAGAAACTCCTCTGGCATCATTTCACAGATGGGACCTACGGCTCGTGCAATCCAGGCTGCGACCGGCAGACTCTTCCCACGGGTGATGCAGGAGCGCCCAGCCCCGCTGCAGCCCTCCTGAGCCCGGCCAGGCTTTGCCCACACACACGCTGCCACCGGCGGAGCTCCTGAATAGCTACACCCAGGCCAGCTCTGCCACTGATTCCCCCCAAGATCTCAAGAATGCCGGGCTCTGTGCCTCAGTTTACCCAAGTGTAAAGTAGAGACAGCTACGTTTACTCTCTTACCGCGAGGACATTGCATGAAGCACTCTACAAATGCAAAATTGATCAAGACAGCAAGACCAAAGTCTGCTTTTGCAAAAGGTGGGGAAGTCCTGCAATGATACGACTGGGATCGTTCCAGTCCCATTGGTGTGCTGGGCTGGATAACCCCGCAGAAGCACTGGCTGCCGCTCGCCAGGACAGAGCTGTAAATGCAGAAAAAAACTGCAGCAGCACGGGAAGGCTTGTCCCAACACGCTGCTTTGTTTGCTAACAACTAGCGTAAGTGACAACGTTGCCAGTGACTTTTAAGATCCCTGTGACTTTAATTGGAAAGGACATTTTTAATAGCCCAGGCAAATAGCTGTGTGATTCTGCCAACTGCAGCGACTGCTCGCGGCAGAGCTTCACGCCCAGAGATGCTGTTATTCTTCTGGCGTGTGATAGGAATATCATGTGTGAATTGACATAGCAGACACGCCAACAGTTTTTTAGCTGTACAAGCTCTGCAGACTAGGAAAAAAACCAAAAAAAATGAACACACCCTCGGGGACAGCCAGACACAAACCCAAAAATGACCAGGGTGCGTATACGGAATGCACAGCAGATTCCCACATCGTATGTATGGGCTTTAATCAATGAACTTCACTGATACATAGGAAACACCTTATTCCCAGTAATTGTCCTTTGACAGCTCTAACAAGTAGGATCTGCTCAGGATGGTAACGATTAAAACGCTGACTCACCGAGGGTTTTGCCATGCTGGCGGAACTACACCAGCTTTGTGCTCACTTGGAAGGTATTTTGCATCCCTGCTTTTCAACCAATCTGCAATTTTAATCCTCCAGCTGCAAACAGTTGTTTGCGGCTTTGCCCAGCTGACTCCGGGTTTCCCTTCTGCCGGGCCTGGAGGGAGAGGGCTCTCCTCTCCCTTGCTAACGTGCTGACGGGCAGCAGGGCAGGGAGAGCCCCTGTGCTCTCTGCAGCCAGGAGCAGCGAGGAGCTCGTCTGCCCGCTCCTGGGAAGGAGGGAGAGGAGCGACAGCCCCCCAGCAGCCTGGGATCTGAACCCATAGATCTGCGTTTCCGACACCCAGCTCTGCGATGTGTGAAACCATAGGGCAGGTTACCGGCTTCGCAACGCTCTCATGCGTTTCATGGCAAGACGGCAAAGTACTTCGCAAACGTGTTTGAGGCACAGGCTCCTGCCTGACCGTAGTGCCGCCGGCTGGGGTTGCTTGCGCGGGTGCCAAGATGGAGTTTATCCCCGGGTGGCCCATTTTGCTCGTGGCACAGCCCCCCAAGGTGCCACATGCAGTCCCATTCCCTTGAACTTCACTTTCGCCGCTGCTTCCTGAGTCCCCTTGCAGTAACAGCGGTTAACACCAGGAGATGGGTGCACCCAGGGGTCAGCCAGGGAGCTGAGTGGAGGAGGAGGAGGGCAGCATCTCTGCCCTGCCGTGCAGCTGGCGCTGGGTGGGTGCTGCACCTTTGTGCCATGGGGCAGTGCCTGATGGAGCCAGGGGCTGCTGGGTGCTGCTGGCACATCCTGGCACTGCTTTCAGGCTTAGCACTCACGCTGACCCGCTCAGCAAGCAGGATCCCTGCCCGGGATGAGCCAGCTCCCAGCTGGGACCATTCAGCCACAAGAAAACAGACCAAGAAGTTTCCATGACCACCACTTCGCTGTTACTCCATTCGCAGCATTACAGCTCGTTACAGCTCTTAACGATATCGGCTGTAACTATGAAGAGGCTTTTTGGGGTTTCCTCTGATAAGGATTTTCCTTTGCTGAGCGCAGCCGATGGCTCAGCAGTGGTGGAGGCCCCTCGCTCCGCTCAGGGGGTACGGGCAGTGCTCCTGCCTGCAGCGCCAGCAAGCAGCCGCGCTTTTGCTGCAGCAGCCTTCACCGTAGGGAAATTGCTAACCCCAGAAAACTGTTCCCCTAATTACAGTGTTGGAGCATGGAGCAAACCACATAAACGATTCACACAGTGTTCCCAAGCTGCAAGCTGCGTAAATTAGAGAGATTTCCAAACGCTCCCGAGCCATGCACACTGTTATCAGGATGGAAATGCAGCAACTTTCATCATAAAGAGGCGAGGAGGGAAAAAAGCCCCACCGTTAAACACATCTCTTCAAATCAAGAAGACCTGGGAGGTCTATCCCCTATAGATCTTTACAGAACTGCTGTTAAAACTCCTCGGGGAGTTCTCGTAGGAGAGAGCAGGCAGATAGCAGGGGAACTATAGAAATGCATCAGCTTGTTATTTCGGAGGGACGCGGGCACTGAGCCTCCACTGGCAAGCAGAGGATGAAAAGGAGAAGGCAAGCAGACTTGAGGCCAAGAGAAAGGGATGGCTGATGGTGGGGAAGAGAGTTAAAAGTGTCCCATTGTTAGGGAAGTTTGCTCCGCTTCAGACCATCCCGCTCCCAGGGACACCACGCTGCCTTTTGAAGTGCAACCTTAGGCGGTTCCTTGTCACCCATTGGAGCGGGAGCTTTTTTACCACATTAAGTCATTGGGTAGCAAATGAATGGGGGGTTTTGACTATTCACAACTTCACCTTATAAATATCAGGGTTGTAGGTTCCTGCGGCTTTCCTCCATCCCGATAGCTCACCTTGGGAAGGAGCAGAGGGAGGCGGCCCTGCTCGCTCAGGGACCTGTGGTGAGGAGAGCTACGGATCAGCAAAAGGGATCCAACCCCACTCCTTGTGACAGCCATGAAGAGAAGCACCTTCCTCATCCTCTCCATCGCAGGGGTCTACAGCGCCGTTCTCCACGCTGCAGCATGGTAGGGTCCCGCTCAGCGGAAAGGGCATTTTTTGGGGACACTCTTCAGCCTGCGGTAAACTGTGATTCATTTTCTTTTCTTTGTTTCAGGTCTGTGAATAACTTTCTGATGACAGGACCTAAGGTAATGAACATATGGACTGTCAGGAATTTAAGCAGAGCAATTCTGCTTTGCAAATGGGAAATAAGAGTTTTCCAAGGAACCAGATTTCCCAGAGCATATTGGCTCCAAGTCCTGCTGAGTAACGAGGGAAACAACTCACAACCCGTTCATGTCTGGTTTCATTGATAAATGGTAAAACGCGGTGGATTTTAACCTCGCTGTTTCCCGTGCCAGGCTTACCTGACGTACTCCAGCAGCGTGGCGGCTGGGGCGCACAGTGGGATGGAGGAGTGCAAGTTCCAGTTCGGGTGGGAGCGCTGGAACTGCCCCGAGAGCGCCCTGCAGCTCTCCACCCACAACCGGCTCCGCAGCGGTGAGTGCACCTTTACCTGCCGACACCAGCATCCCCGTTCCGCGACGCCTTTGGGTACGAGCTGGGATGCGCTCTGGAGAGAGCTAATTAAACCGACCGATGGAGAAGGGTTTCAGTGTCCCAAAAGTCATGGTTGTTTTTCTTCATCTGTATTAAATGGTCTAACAAATAGCACTAGTATTTTTCTCGGAATCCCAGGCTCTCTCTGGATCTCTATCCATGCCAGGCTAGAGCTCGGTCCTGCCCGCAGTGCTGCTCCATGGGCTTGCTCCTGCTGCTTCTCCTGCAGCATCCTGGGGAGCACAACCCTAGCGGCACCCGAGCTCACAACGCAGAGAAGCGCAGGAGAGGCGAAGAGACAACCCGGAGACATGCACTAAGAAACTGCCTTCGTACGAAGGTTGTGGATACGTTTGAATGCAGACTGCTTCAAGAAGCAGAAAGCTCTTTTTTCCCAGAGCAGCGCCTCTATTTGAATCTGTTAGGAAAGCCGAAAAAAGGAACTCAATTAGAAGTGTGGGTGCAGACAGCTGTTAGCACAGGTTCAACCACCGACTGAAACAAGATCAATGACAACTTTCCCCAGCAGGCAAGATCAAAGCACGAACATACCCCCCGAGCAGGGAAGGACAGAGAGATACCGAGTGCCAGGTGAAAGAAGTGATAACTGCCCTTGGCAAGAGCAGGATTGGGGCATTGCCTGAACATCCTACTCTTGCCAAGAAACTCCGTCCTGTGCACGGACACCTGCATAATATTACACCAAGTTGCTGAAACCCTTGATGCTGAAGCCTGACAAAACTCCAGTATTGAGCATTTAATTTCTGTAGCACCTTACCTTTTGCACAAATTGTTTTGTTTTTTTTCCTTCTTGCACCTTTGCACCATGGGAGATCCTCATTCCCAATAAACGAGGACTGATGTCTATGTTTGCATGTGACAGCTTTTTTTCCCCCCCTCTACCCCAGCAACCCGGGAAACGTCCTTTGTACATGCCATCAGCTCAGCCGGCGTCATGTACACCCTCACCAGGAACTGCAGCATGGGAGAATTCGAGAGCTGCGGCTGCGACGACTCCAGGAACGGCCGCGTCGGTGAGCTGCTGTCTCAAGACGGGCTGACGTCACCTCTGCGTCCCCACACACAGCCCCTAGGATTTCAGGGCAGAATTTGGCCCGACGGCACGGTTCCGCTCTTAGCGTGCGTCTGTCTTGCAGGTGGCCGAGGCTGGGTCTGGGGAGGATGCAGCGACAACGTGGAGTTTGGGGAGAGGATTTCCAAGCTCTTTGTGGATGCTTTGGAAACAGGACACGACACCCGCGCCCTGATTAACCTGCACAACAATGAAGTCGGGAGACTTGTGAGTAAAATAAAATAACAATAATAACATCTATGTTGAAAACAAAATCCAAGAGGCTGGTAGGCTGTTCAGGTCCCCTTCTCCAGCCCTCATGATGATCTAGCCCCTGTAGTGTTTGCATGGGGATAAAAATACAGCCAGAATCTGACCCTAAATCTGAGCACAAGGAACTGCAGTAAGAGTGGTTCCCACTTCCAACTTCTGCAGCTGCATGCAATGCAGTTAACTGCTATTACTCCGAAATGCACGGGTTTTATACTCACCTAGCGCTATGAAACAAAGCAAGAACCACCACCTTACTTTCTTGCAATGTGCATTTCCAAGCTATTTGGCCGGGGAAGCCAGGTGTAAGCTGGCCTGGCTCTGAGCTGGCTGCCAGACCCACCCCCCGCTCCCCGCCTGGGCCGGCGGAGGCTCTCAGCATCTTGCCAAACCTCCTTGTCTGTAAAAACAAGGATGGCAACACTTAACATACCTATCTCATAGGGTGTGTCAAGGCTTAATCTCACATAGATACCAGTGATTGAGACCTTATAAATACCAGAGGGAGATAGGTAGATAATATCTGTGAAGTGCTTGGCCTGAAGGAGATGCAGAGAGGTTAGGTATGATTATTCCAAAGCAGTTTCACACATTTCGAATGAAACCTCCGAGAGGGATGATGGGTTGATGCTGCGATGAGCAAGGTGAGCAGCGTGAGAAGGGCATGACCTGACAAATGTGCTTTTTTCCTGGCCTGGAGAAACAGCTCCTGCAAGGGCTGGAGACAATAGCTCGTGCCCACTCGTTATCTCTGCCCTTTAAATTAGTGAAGAGGGACAGATGTTTTCCAGGAACTGAAATAAGAGCATCAGCTCTTGTCCTGGAAGGACCTGAAGTCACGGCGAGCATGAGCCACTTTGGACCCATTGCCCCCTGAATCGGAAGCGCTGGAGAGCCAGATTTTGAGATTTCAAAGATGATGCTCTGCTGCTTCTAATTTCTCCACCTTTTCCTCCAAGGCCGTGAAAGCCACCATGAAGCGAGCCTGCAAGTGCCACGGGGTGTCAGGCAGCTGCAGCATCCAGACCTGCTGGCTCCAGCTCGCTGAATTTCGTGAGATCGGGAACTACCTGAAGATAAAATACGACCAAGCCCACAAGCTGGAGATGGACAAGAGGCGGATGAGAGCCGGCAACAGCGCCGACAGCCGCGGGGCCACAGCGGAGACCTTCCACCATGTCCACCCCACGGAGCTCGTCTTCCTGGAGGACTCTCCCGACTACTGCACGAGGAACGCCAGCCTGGGCCACCACGGCACCGAGGGCCGCGAGTGCCTGCAGACGGGCAAGAACCTCTCACAGTGGGAGAGGAGGAGCTGCCGGCGGCTCTGCACAGAGTGTGGCCTCCGAGTGGAGGAGAGGAGGACGGAGGTGGTGGCCAGCTGCAACTGCAAGTTCCACTGGTGTTGCACGGTGCGCTGCGAGCAGTGCCGGCAGCTGGTGGCCAAGCACTTCTGCGCCCGCCGCGACACCGCCGCCGCCCCCAACCACATCAAGCGGAGGAACAAGGGCCATAAGAGATAATGGCTGCGATGGCACCCGAGGAGGACGCTTTGGTGTCCCCACGCTCGGCTGCCACCGGCGGAACTGGGCTGGGAAGGAGTGTCCCCAGGGTCCAGAGGGCTGAGCGGGGCATCGCGCGAGGCGATGGGGCCTCCTGTGGACGGATGCCATGAGATTAGGAAGGACAAGGTGCAGGCGCTGAGGGACCGTGGTCCTTCTTGCTTCCATGGTTTTTCCTCAATATTTACCAGTAGCTTCTTTCTTGTTGGGAGTCACTTTATCTGTGTATGGGACACAGGGAAGAATTTCACTTTTTAGCTGGGCTCAACCCCTTGTGCCAGCGGGTCCGTCAAGGCCAGAGGTTGAGCTCCAGCCCCACGTGAGTGAAGTGGGGATGGGTGCTGTGGCCAAAAGCGGGTCCTGCCAGGCGGCTCCATCCCAGTGGCTGTGGGCACTGCAGCTGGGGCAGCCCCGGCCTGGCTGTTCACGCACAACAGCTGCTCAGCGGCATCTCTAGTGGAAAACGTATGCACTTTCTGATGTGAGAGGGGGTTTTGCAGCGTCGTCGTGTGTATTTACAACCACTGCAGCCTTTGGAGGGCTTTGATAGGTTTACACACAGTGTTTACAGATTCCATATCTCCATATCTTTTTTTCTTTTTGTTCCCTTTGCTGTTTATTCTCTCTCCCCCTTTTAAATTTTGTATTTTGTTACCAGAGCCCCTGCCCCCAATAGGCAGTAGCTTTTTGTATTTGTACTGGATGAAATTAAGCTGTTTACAATTCCTATACTTTAAAAAAAACCCCAGAAAACCCCACAACAGGTAAGAATTCAGAATTCTTCACGCCTAGTGTTGTTTATGAACAAGTTCTATTACTGCTTAGCACAATCTGTTTTCTCTACATATTTTGAAGGTATCCCTAAAGAGTTAGATTTTTTGGACTGTATTTTGCAATAAACACCACAATGAAAAGGAATGGCTTTTTCCTTTCTGGCTTCCTAGCAGTATGACTTCAAGCGCAAAATTGTCCCTTTCTGTGTAAAACCCAGCACTTCCAAAAGTGCTTCTCACCGTTAATGCAAAAGTCACCGAAGCTGGCAAGAAGGCTGTTCTTCTAGACCTCAATAAAGGCTGGCTCCAGCCTGCAGACCCCAGAGGGATGCTTTAATACCTGTCACTGTGATATCTAACCTTTTTCAAGCGCTGAGTATGCGGGCACGGCCTGGCTAAAGCCGATTTTGAAGCTGCCAATGCCTCTCTCATTTGCCAACAGCCTGATGTCACCCAGACAATGCGAGGCTGCCCTGCTTTGATGTGGAAAGCATCAGCACTCTCTGCAAATTCTTGGAGGCACGAGAGGAGCCCTTTGAACTGGGGACAGGAGAGAAAACTTGGGGACAGTTGTGAATGTGTCTGCTGGTGTCCTGCTGCTCCAGGTGCAAACAGCCCCACGCCACGGCAGGGAGGGCAGGGGGGGACACGCACTGGCTACTGCTGTCCCAGGAGGGTCCTGCTCTTCTCCTGGGCTCTCCAGGGCTGTCCTTCAGCCCAGATTGCTCCTAGGAGTCACAGTGCTGCTCCGGAGAGAGCCAGGGCCGTGCCACCGCCTGCATCCATGATGCAGGGGCAAAGGATGCTCTGCCAGGTTTGCTTTCCAGCTAGGGGAAAAGGAGAGACAAGTGAAAAAAAAAAACCCAACAAAAACCCCTCAGCTCTGCCAGCATATTGCACCCACACTACAAACGCTTTGATGCCGTTGTATCCGGGTGTGCCTATGGCTCCCAGTGCAGACACAGCCTCAACACATGCCCGAGCCAAGTCAGGAAGCTCAAGGTGTAAAATACACAAGTCGGGAAGCACAACCGACTTCCATGCATTTATTTTTGCGGAGTGGTTTCGTTAAAGCTGGAAGGGCGTCACCAGCGGGCCATCCATTCAGGAGGCTTGTTTTTGCCTTCAGAGTAGGTATTTCTAAGATTTCTATACTAACAGGCCACACCACAAAGCAAAAAACCCCAAGATTTTTGCACAGTGTTGCCACACCAGCATTTACAACCCACTAAAATTTAGGATGAACTGGAAATGATAAGAACAGACAAACAAAAGCCCTTTCCTGCATCTTGTGCACCGACTGGGTTGCCTGCACAGAAACACAGGCTTTACTTCCGTAATATGTGCTGTGGTTGTCTGGACTGCTGCTGCCCCGGGCCAGCGCTCAGCAGCACCAGCCCCACTCCCGGGCAGTCCCAGGTGCTGCCAAAATCCCACGGAGCCACAAAATAAGGTTACACAGAGCACAGGACATTTGCTGCTGATGCGTGCCCAGAGGAGGGAAACAGTATTTCACTAGGATAACTCCCAAGCATGCATGAAAACCATCTTGCTGCATACCTACAGCAGGGTTAATAAACTGCATAGGTAAATCCTGGGAGACGAGGACTCCCCCCGAGCAGGCATGCTCGGGGCATCTGATGCCCTGCAGCATCTTTTCAAACTAATGTTACTGCAGAAAATAAGAAGTGAGAAGTTTGGAGGTGCCCATAGCATCAGACCAGATGTCTTCCCACGCGGGCCCTGTCCCAAGGAAAGGGGCTGCGGAGAGGAGCAGAGATGTCACGGCACACACGGAGCCTTCTCCCACCGAACCCTCCCTTTCCCACCCACCCGCAGCCAGGGGCTTGCCCAGCGAGCACTTGTATCCACTGCATTGCGTTGAAATGCTGGAGATGAACTGTTCTTCCTTGAATTTGTCTAATTGCCTTTTTTTAAAATCCATGTACATTTCTGGCACCCAGACTATCTAAGGCAACAAGCACATCTCATGCAAAAGCCAGAGACCAAATGCAAATTGAAGCTAGCTCAAGAGAAAGTTACGTACCATCCCATGATACAAATTTCCATCCTCTTTTTAAAGCTCGCAGAGATAACATCAAGCCTGAACAAATGCAAAAGACAACTCTATGGCTTAGACCTGCACCTTGCCAGAGATATTACAGTCCTGGAGGAGCTGAAGCTCTCTCATCCTCCTCCTTGTTGCTTGGATACAAGTCATCAATTCTCACTACATTCACTACGAAACAATAGAAATTCAGGATCATCTTAATCCATCACGGCACTGTCAGGGAGCCCCTACACCCCTGCCCGCTGGTACTCGCTTTCAGTAACAACGCGCACAGAAGCGCCATGCGCACAGGGCAATAAACCCTGAGGCTGCCTGCGAGGCACAATCCGTCAGGCTCATTTCATCATTTCAGCGGTGATTTTACCTGGGCAGCAAATTCCTGCGCAGCAGTTTTCAAAATAAATAGTGATGCACAGTAGAGCGAAGTCCTGTCAGCAGCTCGTTTGCAAAAGCTCGTTCTCTCAGCACAACCAAAGAACATTTGAAGGGAGCGACGGAGCCATCAAACCTGAATGCATTTACTCATGATCACCCAAAGCCAACTCCAGTCTGGGGCACGGATCCCAACCACCTGTAACTCACTGCCTGCTTGGAGCAAGGGATGGACTGGCCCTATAAACCCTTGAGGAGGAACACGACTGCCATCCCACAGTAATACTAATGATCCTGATTACAATGAAAAAGTCAAAATCTTAATCTGGGCCAGGTGGTGTATAAACTCAAACCAAAACCCCGCTGCCCACCCTGAAGAGCCGTCAGCACTGCTTCTCCTGGGAAGGAGTGCCGGGGATGCAGAGGACCTGTGCCAGGGATGTCCTGGAGCATGCACGCTCCGCCGAGCACCCCAAGGACAGGCTTCGGGCAGGGCCGTGCAGCTGCTTGGACAGTCCTGGAGCAGCACCTTCATGTTTGAACAGGCTTTGCTGGAGCCGCTGCTCACGGGACTCTGCCATTGCCATGGCCAGAGTAACCGATGTGGTAAGAAACCTGCGGGGCAGCGGTTGGATTGGCCTGAAATCACTGTTGGCTTTGGGAGGGTTTACCACCACCTTCCCGGCAGTGTATTTGTGCCTTTATTTTCAGAAAGAGCTGCTTTATATTCCCTTTTTAATGAAAAAGGGAAACCTCTTCTAAATGAGGAAATAACAGCTCTAGCGTTACCGCAGGTACCGGGGCAGGGTTAGAGAAATAGAGCCAGGGAGACTACCCGCCAACAAGCCATGTGCATAGATGGTCTTTGCAAAGCCGTTTGGAGGGGGATGGATGTTGGCCCAGAGCTGCTGCTTCCCAGCCCAGCTGGGGGCTGTGCTCTCCCCTCACGCCCCACAGCCCCACCGTCAGCCCTCCTTCACCCCAGCCTGCTTTGCTTCGGCTGTTAAACTCCTTGCCTGGTGGATTACCTTTAATTTATGCTGCCAATGCCCTTTCATGGATTATAATTCTGTATGAGATGTTTGTGCTGTATCCTCCCCCCACATTAAAGTGTCAGGACTATATCCCCAGGCCATCCATCTTCAACACTTCCGCATGGGCTTGGCAATTCTCTGACATGAATATTATGGCTCTCAATGCAGAGTCTCCATCACTCAAGCTGACAAGTGTTAGATTCTCCTCTCTTGAACCGGGTAAGTGACCTTTTCATATGCAGCGTAGATTCCCGGTCACGCTGCATCTGGTGCAGTGAAACCAGTGAGTGCCAGCAATTCCCTAAAGTCTTGAAAAAAAGTCACGGGTCCTTTTCGACTTGCAAAACCAACCCTTAGCATGACAAAGTTAAAGGGCCTTAATCAGCCCCTGGTTAGCCCCTGCTAGTGCCAGTCCCGTAGAGAGGGATGAAACAGCATCCGTGCAATGCCTTCTGCAGGGTTTATCGACAGGGCTTTTGGGGGAAGATGGGGGATTCAGTTGTCTGGCTTGCTGGAGCATATAGGAAAGATTTCTGTGACCAGCTCGTGACTTAACTGACTTTGCAACTTCAGCTCTGATCTTAAGCAACATTTTTTCTAAGTGAGGTGCTTAAAGTTAGATCCCTAAACCCCACCAGCCCGATTTTCAAAGCTGCTAAGCACCTGGGCTTCCCACAGTGCGTGCAGGCGCTTCCTTCTGCCTGTGCCTTGAGAGAAGCAGAGGGAGAAAACAACCCTTAAAGGGTTAAACCCTTAAAGGCCCTTCCAACTCAGACCTTCACGGCTGTGCTGCAGCAGGGACTCTCCAGTCCACGATGCTCGACAGAAAGGGAATCCCCTGGAACACAACCGTGTGGCGATTCAAGTTAAATCCCTCCTACAAAATTCACACGTTACCCCAAGCCTTTGGCTAAACTGGTGTGGGGGTTTTTTTTTGTCTCTAGAGAGCAAAGGTACTTTCATAGCAACTTTGCCGCCTCCCTGCTATGAAGCTCCTCAAGGTGGCTCATTGCCAGCACAGCCCAACAGAAACTTGTTAACACCTTTTCAGCTCCCTCTTAATAAAGTCAAGGCAATTAACAGCTTCACTATTTACAAAACAAATCCTCTTTGCAACACCTGAGAAAAAGAGCTACAAGTGTTTCCCAAACATTTCTCAGCTGGGGAGAACACCTACAATAACTGTCTACGGGGAGATGTTGCATCTGCTCTCGCTGGCTGGAGAGGACGAGTCCGTATTCACCAAGAGCTCATACTGTGCTTCCATCCAGGAGGCCTGATCAGCAGCCACAGGTCTACTGGGAAGGTTTCTTATCCAAGGGTTACTCTGAGGAGAAAGAGGTGTACAGGGAGCCAGGGTGTGAATTAATTGCCCACTCGCTGGTGCGGCCACATGCAATGGTGTGCAAGAGGTGTGATAAGGTAGGTTGAACCCTCCGAAGACGTCCCCATGGGTGGCTGGGGGGCAGTGGGTAACGTACGCAGATGTCCACCTCTGGAGGGATTCACAAGCTCCCCCACCTCTTTTTCTGGCTCCCTGCTCTCTCCTAGGATACATCCCATGCCCCCCACTTTGCATATCACTGCCCTGGCTTACAGTGCAGTAAATTCCCCCTTTTCAAACAAGCCCCAAGCAATACAACAGAAGATTGATGGATTAGAGACAATCAAATAAATGTAACTGGCAACGTACTTTCAAAATTAATTCCTTCCTCCTCCTTTCCTCCAAACACACACTCTGGCCTGTAATTTATGGACAAGAAAGGTGACGCACTCCCTAACTAACTTATTATTTGGGTGTAGAGGTGGGACAAGTGGGACAACTTCACACAAGAGCACTCCCAGCCAGAGCAGACTGGGTCCAAACACTTCTGGAGTTCAGAAAAGGCCTTGTCTAAAGCCTATGTCGCATCTTGTACCCAAACTCATCCCTTCCAGAGGGTCTGAAACGCAGAGAGGAAAGGAGAGGGAGTTGGTGGTAACTCCAAGTGCAGTAAGGAGCAGAGACTTATGACCACAGCTAGGAAATGTTGAACAAATTCAGTTAGGAGGTAAAGAGTAGCAGCAATCGTGTGGGACAGGGCCAGAAAATGAAAGAGAGAAGAGAGTAAGTGTCAATCTGTTGTAGAAGGGGAGTGTAGAGGTTTACAAGGAGAAGGACATGATGGGAAATAGAGAGATCACAAGTAGTATATTAGCTTTTCTTCCTCTCTTCTCTCTCTAGTCTTTCTGCAGTGTCGTATGCAACGTTAATGGAAGCCACTTGTGGGCACATCCAGGATAGAATAGCTCGTCAGGGGACATACGACCACAGACCCTGGATGGTATACGGCCCTTAATTTCCTCCTTGGATGCTTTCAATAGCTCATGGGATGCCATAAAAGATGATAATGATGAGGCCAGCAGAAAGACTGTAAAACAGTGGGGAGAGGCACAAGCGTTACCTCGCCTGGGCTCAAACTCGGGCCATGCAGGGACAGTTTGCTGGTTGCAAGCTCTTCCGCTTGGGGCAGTGGCCGCACTCCACGTCCCACCATACAGCCTGGCCGCCAGGGCTCAAATCTGTGCTGTGACGAGTTACGTGGTCTGAAGTGGTGGGTTGTGAAGTCAGCAGGACTCTCATAATTGATTTAGATCAAGCCTGACAGTTTGGTCAGACACAGTCAAGGATGAGGACAACAGTTCTCACGTTTCTTCCCAATTCCACAGACTTTTCCAACTCACAACACTATAGCTCCTGGCCTCTTCTAGGGGATGATCCCCTCTTCTAAGGGATCATCCATCAAGAATATAGTTGACAGCTTCAAACACAGTAATTTCTATTTTTCTCTCTCTTTTGCTCAGTGCCTTGAAGCTAAACCTACTCCGACCCAGCTCTCCGGCCCCACTCCTGCCAGGCAGACACTTCTGCCCACCAGCTGCCGTCAGCTATGATAGGGACAAGGCACCTCCTCCCTATCACTAAGTGGATTTCGAAGGCAATAAGCAAGAGAATAATTAAATTAACTCAGTCCCGAATACCTTCCGAGGTGCCGAGCATTCCCAGCATTGCAGCAGCACCGCAGGTGTCTGGAGAGCAGGTAATTCTGGTCGGTTACAGGCTGCAAACGTGGCTCCAGGGGACATCTCTGCTGGCGCGGGAGCACCGGTGGCAGCCGATCCTGAGCAGGAGCGCTGGGAAGAGACTCTCAGGATGGCTTTGCTCAAGTTAGCTCAGGTCCAGGAATAAAACAGCTACATTTATGCTTTGATGTGCTTAAGTTAATAAGTGTTATCCCAGGGCAAACAGTTGTACTTCCCAGACTGGACTATGTTACCCTCCTGGTTCTTTCTTGTCCCATGGGCTTTCCCCCTGCAGGGTACCGGGACTGTCGTCTCAGGTAGCAGTCTCAGCCCCTGTTTTACCAAACAACCCTACGCTTTAAATTCCCCGTGAAACATCTATATCCTTTTGACAGCAGCACATTCTATTTTTTTCCCCAATCTAATACAGGCTGTGAGACTTGAATCTGGGTTTGAGACAGCCCATGATTTGAGAACTGATCAGGTCACAGCCTTTGCTCAGCTCCATCTCCAAGAGGTGCACTGGGAGCCTGGGGCCGGCGCTGGCCAGGATTAGTGGCAGGGCAGAGGACATCCCCGCTGCAGGGCTTTATCTCACCGATCGCCAGAGAGGTCACAAATCTCACACACACACACACACACACACACACACACACGGTCCCTTTCAAGTAGTTGGGAGCACTAAATTGTACCTTTGGTATCCAGACACAATCCAATCTCCCAGGGCCAGGCCAGGTACGTTGATAAGGAGATAGTGTAAATGGTCAAACAGGATGGAGCCCAAAATTCACAATTTCCTGTGCTTTAACCTGGCAAGCGCTGTATCGGTGGGGGAGTCTTATTCAGATCATTTTAGATTATCTCACCTTCCCAAGGGGGCTGCTCTGGCCAAGTATTTGCCATCTTCATATTGAATGAAGAGGATCTCAGATTTCGCATGAAACTAAGTACAGGGTGCTTTGTACATTTTCAGCACAAATTTAACTACAGGTATGATCAAACAAATATTTGGGAAGAGTAACAAATACTGCTACGAAGAGAACCGAGAGGGGCAATCAGCTCCAAGTTTTAAACCCTAAATGGTCTTTGGGGCACTTCGACTCCCTCTGTTCCATGAAGATGATGGAATTCATTTCCACATCACCATGATTTGTTCAGTATTGTATTAACCACCCTGCCTCATAACCAAGCTGACGACTTTTCAACTCAATCCCTTGAAATTCGGCTGTAAGCGGACACTGGCCTCACCCTAGGGAACTATTTTCCTGGAGACTTTTTCTAGCACTAAAACCACAGTTACATCTTGGTAGGCTATTGAATCCACATGTGAAAATGAACTCATCTATCATCTTCTGCAGGCAGTTCAGCTTCCTTTAAAGAAGACATAAATAAACTTTACCATTAAAACAATTTACATGTCTTGTTTTATTTTCCCAGACAGGCCATTTCTTCCTTGGAGATTACCAGCTTTTGGAAAACTGTATCAAGAAAGGAGTGATGGCATAACAGAGTTGTCCTTCAGGTGCTACTCCTTGGAGCAAATGTCACCTTGAGCTGTGTTTTGAACGACGGGCAGTTTCTCACACAGACCTCTTTCACCCCCAACATACTTCTTTTTCACAGCCACACGGCAATGGGGAAAAAAAAAATTAAAGTTCAAAGGCTGGAAAAATGAAACCAAGAAGCAGCGAAGCACCGCTGAGACAAACAGATCGGTGCTTACAGGGTACAAAGAGACTTGACGGAGAGACATACCCTGCAGGAGCTGCATCCAGCACCAGTTTGTCACCGGTGTTGTAGTTGTCTGGGAAGCGAAGGGGGAAGAGCTTTGGTGGCAGGTCTGCTCCCTGAGTTTAGCCCAGCATTGTCCTCTGCTCTGTCAAGTGGAGGTCCATCCGTCATCGTGCAGTGGCTGTCTGATGATCAAGGGGCTTCTCCACAAGCATTCGCCTGCTAAAGACAGGTAGTGAGGAAGGGGACATGAAACCTCCACCTCACCCATCTCACCAGTGCGTAGATGTTTCTGTGATGGACCAACGACACACCCTTATTTTCTGAGATACCAGGGAAGACAAACACTCGACTGCTTGCCAAAAGACATGGAATCTCAAAACAAACTAGAAAAGGATTAATGGTAAGAAACAACAAAGATCCTTAAAAAAAGGTTTGGATGTGCTAGTCTTCCTTCTTAATTCCAACTGCGTCCCTACCACTGTGAACACAGAGGCTTTTAGCCTGTTCCTCAGAGGTCTGACTGCTAATCCACCCACTAGTCCTTGAGGAAGAAACACTCTGGATATTTTATCTGGGTTAGAAGTAGTCCTCACTTCCTAACGGCAGCCCAGCCGATAACACAGCGCTTCATGGTCCCGACTGCTGCTGCTATGGCGTGCTTTCCATTGCAAGTCACGCTGTGACAAATTACAAAGTGTTCTTTCACTGGAATGCCTTCAGTAGTATTTATACTCGAGAAAAACTCCAGGTCGCACAGGTAAGGCAGATGATAATGTGCAGTTTTCGCATTTCAAGTTTTTTAATGTATTTTTTTCCTAAACATCCATCATTTCTTGACACTCGTTAATATTTTTTTTAACTTTTTTGCAAAAGATGTAACTGTTTCCAGCAGAAAACAATTTCTGACTAACTTCACCGCTGGCCTGCAGTGCATGACGTGCAAATGATACCACTGCAAATATGCAAACAGCTGGGGGGAAAAAAAGGTGAGTAATGCAGTTGCTTGGCAAAGAACCGCAGCAGCCTGTATTCTCACTTCGAAATTTTAGAATGCACTTGCCGCGATGCAATGCAAAAAGAGATCACGGCGGGCCAAAGGCCTGGAGTTACCCAACGTTGGCTTCTCGCTCCTATGCCCCACCAGCAAATAAGGCTTTGGGAACACTGAGAGGTCACCTGGAAACATCTCCGGGCTGTGGATAGGTTGGACAGCCTCCTCACAACCATAATTTTGTCCTTTTTAGGATGTCAGAAGACTCAGATGTCTTCAGATCTGGCCTCAATCTCCTATTATCTCAAAACATCCTGAGCCACGCGTTTGACTCCCTGGCTGATGGTCCAGAGGAGCAATCTGCTTCCCAGGCTCTATCACACGCGATGGTGGAGAAAACCAGCC
>VZSC01004078.1:156727-167240 GCA_013398225.1 Steatornis caripensis
ACTGTCGTCTCAGGTAGCAGTCTCAGCCCCTGTTTTACCAAACAACCCTACGCTTTAAATTCCCCGTGAAACATCTATATCCTTTTGACAGCAGCACATTCTATTTTTTTCCCCAATCTAATACAGGCTGTGAGACTTGAATCTGGGTTTGAGACAGCCCATGATTTGAGAACTGATCAGGTCACAGCCTTTGCTCAGCTCCATCTCCAAGAGGTGCACTGGGAGCCTGGGGCCGGCGCTGGCCAGGATTAGTGGCAGGGCAGAGGACATCCCCGCTGCAGGGCTTTATCTCACCGATCGCCAGAGAGGTCACAAATCTCACACACACACACACACACACACACACACACGGTCCCTTTCAAGTAGTTGGGAGCACTAAATTGTACCTTTGGTATCCAGACACAATCCAATCTCCCAGGGCCAGGCCAGGTACGTTGATAAGGAGATAGTGTAAATGGTCAAACAGGATGGAGCCCAAAATTCACAATTTCCTGTGCTTTAACCTGGCAAGCGCTGTATCGGTGGGGGAGTCTTATTCAGATCATTTTAGATTATCTCACCTTCCCAAGGGGGCTGCTCTGGCCAAGTATTTGCCATCTTCATATTGAATGAAGAGGATCTCAGATTTCGCATGAAACTAAGTACAGGGTGCTTTGTACATTTTCAGCACAAATTTAACTACAGGTATGATCAAACAAATATTTGGGAAGAGTAACAAATACTGCTACGAAGAGAACCGAGAGGGGCAATCAGCTCCAAGTTTTAAACCCTAAATGGTCTTTGGGGCACTTCGACTCCCTCTGTTCCATGAAGATGATGGAATTCATTTCCACATCACCATGATTTGTTCAGTATTGTATTAACCACCCTGCCTCATAACCAAGCTGACGACTTTTCAACTCAATCCCTTGAAATTCGGCTGTAAGCGGACACTGGCCTCACCCTAGGGAACTATTTTCCTGGAGACTTTTTCTAGCACTAAAACCACAGTTACATCTTGGTAGGCTATTGAATCCACATGTGAAAATGAACTCATCTATCATCTTCTGCAGGCAGTTCAGCTTCCTTTAAAGAAGACATAAATAAACTTTACCATTAAAACAATTTACATGTCTTGTTTTATTTTCCCAGACAGGCCATTTCTTCCTTGGAGATTACCAGCTTTTGGAAAACTGTATCAAGAAAGGAGTGATGGCATAACAGAGTTGTCCTTCAGGTGCTACTCCTTGGAACAAATGTCACCTTGAGCTGTGTTTTGAACGACGGGCAGTTTCTCACACAGACCTCTTTCACCCCCAACATACTTCTTTTTCACAGCCACACGGCAATGGGGAAAAAAAAAATTAAAGTTCAAAGGCTGGAAAAATGAAACCAAGAAGCAGCGAAGCACCGCTGAGACAAACAGATCGGTGCTTACAGGGTACAAAGAGACTTGACGGAGAGACATACCCTGCAGGAGCTGCATCCAGCACCAGTTTGTCACCGGTGTTGTAGTTGTCTGGGAAGCGAAGGGGGAAGAGCTTTGGTGGCAGGTCTGCTCCCTGAGTTTAGCCCAGCATTGTCCTCTGCTCTGTCAAGTGGAGGTCCATCCGTCATCGTGCAGTGGCTGTCTGATGATCAAGGGGCTTCTCCACAAGCATTCGCCTGCTAAAGACAGGTAGTGAGGAAGGGGACATGAAACCTCCACCTCACCCATCTCACCAGTGCGTAGATGTTTCTGTGATGGACCAACGACACACCCTTATTTTCTGAGATACCAGGGAAGACAAACACTCGACTGCTTGCCAAAAGACATGGAATCTCAAAACAAACTAGAAAAGGATTAATGGTAAGAAACAACAAAGATCCTTAAAAAAAGGTTTGGATGTGCTAGTCTTCCTTCTTAATTCCAACTGCGTCCCTACCACTGTGAACACAGAGGCTTTTAGCCTGTTCCTCAGAGGTCTGACTGCTAATCCACCCACTAGTCCTTGAGGAAGAAACACTCTGGATATTTTATCTGGGTTAGAAGTAGTCCTCACTTCCTAACGGCAGCCCAGCCGATAACACAGCGCTTCATGGTCCCGACTGCTGCTGCTATGGCGTGCTTTCCATTGCAAGTCACGCTGTGACAAATTACAAAGTGTTCTTTCACTGGAATGCCTTCAGTAGTATTTATACTCGAGAAAAACTCCAGGTCGCACAGGTAAGGCAGATGATAATGTGCAGTTTTCCCATTTCAAGTTTTTTAATGTATTTTTTTCCTAAACATCCAGCATTTCTTGACACTCGTTAATATTTTTTTTAACTTTTTTGCAAAAGATGTAACTGTTTCCAGCAGAAAACAATTTCTGACTAACTTCACCGCTGGCCTGCAGTGCATGACGTGCAAATGATACCACTGCAAATATGCAAACAGCTGGGGGGAAAAAAAGGTGAGTAATGCAGTTGCTTGGCAAAGAACCGCAGCAGCCTGTATTCTCACTTCGAAATTTTAGAATGCACTTGCCGCGATGCAATGCAAAAAGAGATCACGGCGGGCCAAAGGCCTGGAGTTACCCAACGTTGGCTTCTCGCTCCTATGCCCCACCAGCAAATAAGGCTTTGGGAACACTGAGAGGTCACCTGGAAACATCTCCGGGCTGTGGATAGGTTGGACAGCCTCCTCACAACCATAATTTTGTCCTTTTTAGGATGTCAGAAGACTCAGATGTCTTCAGATCTGGCCTCAATCTCCTATTATCTCAAAACATCCTGAGCCATGCGTTTGACTCCCTGGCTGATGGTCCAGAGGAGCAATCTGCTTCCCAGGCTCTATCACACGCGATGGTGGAGAAAACCAGCCATAATCCGTTTTGGCAATGGTACATGTTTTCATATGACTTTGCTGCTATGTTTATTGCCATTGATTTTTTTTGAAGTAGTCATTCAGGATCCTACACATACCCAGTATACTTAAGAACACTCCTTCCACATTAATCACGTAAGAAGAACAAAATATTTTGTGCCAACGTACTGATGATAGCACTGGAGAGCCCTTTTTTCCTAGGGAGTAGTGCACTCTGTGATGCAGCATGCCTGGACCAAGCCCGCTGGTGTGCTGGAGCAAGAGAATCAAAGCAAGATCATTACATCAGGCTTGGACATCTCAGCGGAGGATGTACAAGAGAAGGTTGTAAGAAAGGGAGCAAATTTATGCTTCCAGTGATGACAAAAGTATTGATTGAGTCTGAAGGGATATAAGAAAAAAAAATACTTCTTTTCTGCAGGACAAACNGTATTTTTTTCCTAAACATCCATCATTTCTTGACACTCGTTAATATTTTTTTTAACTTTTTTGCAAAAGATGTAACTGTTTCCAGCAGAAAACAATTTCTGACTAACTTCACCGCTGGCCTGCAGTGCATGACGTGCAAATGATACCACTGCAAATATGCAAACAGCTGGGGGGAAAAAAAGGTGAGTAATGCAGTTGCTTGGCAAAGAACCGCAGCAGCCTGTATTCTCACTTCGAAATTTTAGAATGCACTTGCCGCGATGCAATGCAAAAAGAGATCACGGCGGGCCAAAGGCCTGGAGTTACCCAACGTTGGCTTCTCGCTCCTATGCCCCACCAGCAAATAAGGCTTTGGGAACACTGAGAGGTCACCTGGAAACATCTCCGGGCTGTGGATAGGTTGGACAGCCTCCTCACAACCATAATTTTGTCCTTTTTAGGATGTCAGAAGACTCAGATGTCTTCAGATCTGGCCTCAATCTCCTATTATCTCAAAACATCCTGAGCCACGCGTTTGACTCCCTGGCTGATGGTCCAGAGGAGCAATCTGCTTCCCAGGCTCTATCACACGCGATGGTGGAGAAAACCAGCCGTAATCTGTTTTGGCAATGGTACATGTTTTCGTATGACTTTGCTGCTATGTTTATTGCCATTGATTTTTTTTGAAGTAGTCATTCAGGATCCTACACATACCCAGTATACTTAAGAACACTCCTTCCACATTAATCACGTAAGAAGAACAAAATATTTTGTGCCAACATACTGATGATAGCACTGGAGAGCCCTTTTTTCCTAGGGAGTAGTGCACTCCGTGATGCAGCATGCCTGGACCAAGCCCGCTGGTGTGCTGGAGCAAGAGAATCAAAGCAAGATCATTACATCAGGCTTGGACATCTCAGTGGAGGATGTACAAGAGAAGGTTGTAAGAAAGGGAGCAAATTTATGCTTCCAGTGATGACAAAAGTATTGATTGAGTCTGAAGGGATATAAGAAAAAAAAATACTTCTTTTCTGCAGGACAAACCGTTAGAACTATGAGGCCTGAGCCAGGAGCTGAGCCTGTGGGTAAGCGATGCTCAATTTAATTCATAAACCAAGTTGAACTACTTTAGCAGACACCCCAACAAAAACAAGAACAAAAAAGCAACTCAGGCTTGGAAACAGTTTTTGAAGCATTTCAGCCAAGAAAAAATGCCCTATCCACTGCAGTGGGCAGTCGAGTAAACTTACGGGGTGGCCGGCAAGTCAGATAGCTGGTACAGAAGTCAGGAAAAGGCAAGCCTAGAATAAAATGTGCCATCAGCTGTTCACACGGGCACGGCCCCCTTTACATGGGGAGCACCACATGCCCTCCAAAGCGAAGGCCTAGATACGTTCTCAGGATGTTGTCTCTGTGCTTTCAGTCACTGGAGAAAGCAATAGCTCTTTGAAATTAAAGAGTGATGCTCAAAAAAATCTTGATTTCCACAAAGCAAAGCCAGGTACAACAGCAGCGATGGCGAGGACAGGACTGCCCAGTCTACGTAGAGATGCAGAGTACCTCAAGGCAGCCTCTCTCCACTGCAACCTCGCTTAAAAGACTCTCCTGTCCATCTCTTCTCTCACCTCCCAGAGCCTTACTAATTTAGCTGAATGGGTTAATTGTGACTCATCTTATTATTTCTTCCAAAGAAAAGATCCAGAAAGTTACCGCATTCCCCTTAGGTGTCTGTACCCCTGCTGTGGCCTGAACTTAGGACACCAGCGGAGCTGCAATATTAGCTGCACTGGAATGTTTTGGTTTTCCCTTGCAAAACAGGCCCATCTCTCCAAGTGTGAATGTGCTTCAGCTACCAAAACATACTTGAGAGGGGGGAAAAAAAGACATTTCCAAAGTTTTTATTTTAACTTAAAAATTCCCATTTTTGTTGAAAGCAAACAGCAAAGGGCATGTCTCAACACGTTCCCCTTGCACTATACGCCAAGGTAAGGAGAAACTTTTGGAACACAGTTTTTTTCTCCAAAGATTAAACAAATTCCCATCAGCAATCTGCCACCTCCAGATTGGTGTGCAAATCCCACAACCTCCGTGAGCAGAAACAAGTTAATGTTACACACGTCTGCACGTAAAAGACACATTTTCTTTCTGGAAAACCCACTTGGCACTGGGTACTGCTATTTCACATGCACAGGTGGCCTGGCACATATGAACGGTGACTGCTGACAAGTCTCCTGTGTTTAAAACTTTCTCAACCGTAAGAAGGAAAAACTACAGCAGGACAGCTGATTAATACTAGGTGACGGTGGAACAACTGATTTTCATTGGAACTGGATACACAAATAAAGATCCAATTTCTCGTCAGTGCAAGGGAGTGAAAAGCAAAAGCTGCCAGTTCACGCTGGCAGGACGTTACGTTCTCAGGTCATACCCAAATTGACATAATAGCATTCACGCCAGTAGAATTACATCAGATTATAGTACCTAAGGACGTGGCCCAACATCATCTTCTGCAGTAAATCTATAAAAGCACACATGTAACTGCTCATTTCATTTTAAAAACATACTTTACCTTACACCTTTTCCCTCACGTCAGCTGATGAAGGCCACATCAACTGTTTGTACCCAGAAAAGACCAGACAGGGAAAAAATAGCTAGAAAATGTAAATGTCCATCAGTCTGGGCTCTCTCTGTTCAGGTCAGTCCTGTAAACACACACCCGCAACTGTTACTGAGCTGAGCAGAGTTCAGTGAGAATATTAATATTTGCAAGGTGGAGGCACAGGGGAACATTTCATGTCAGTGTCGCAGGAACAGAGAGAGACACAGGCAGCCGAAGCTGCTTTTGCAGAGAAGAGGAACGTGCCTGTCCTCATCCGGCCTTTTCTCTACCTGTTCTCTTCGTTTCGCAGCTCCGAAAGACAGCGTAAGCAAACACACCGTGTGGATTCCTCTTGGGTCATTGCCTTCGGTGACCGTAGGCAGCAAAACAGAACAGAAAACAAGACAGTCAGAGATGCCGCTAGAGCAGAGAAACACAGATCCTCCTGGTCGCAGACTCATCTGTATCACTGGAGCTGAATTACTCCAGCCTTGGAGCTGTGCTGCAAACCCGCTAGTTCAATACAGACACGACATTGGAACTGTGCCGGCTCTGCTCATCTTCCCTTCCACAGATGAAGCATGACTTCTTACTCTCCGTCACAGCTCCCCAGCCTCCCTCTCCCACAGCCGTGTTACATAAAAGTTTTCTTATTACTATTTTCAGTTGAAAAGTTGTTTTTTCTTCAATTTATTCCCACTAAACTGAATTTACATGGAATTATTACTGCAATGGCTTAGCAAGAGACATGCTAAAACACCTTTTCCTTTACTATAAGGCATTCTTATAAGACGTTAGACCAAGTGATTCTTTAAGGTTATTCTGCAATACATGTTATTTTTAAAAATAAGCCTTGGCTGGACTGAAAGAAAACTGGCCACGAATTTCTGATTGCTGATTTAGGAAGTCCAGAAGTCATTTACAGACTTCTAACAGGCATTACTACAGCAATAACAACTTTCTTCATTAAACCATCATATCACACAGAGAAATTCTCTACACGTATTCAGGTAACAGTCACTGCTTCCAAAGAAACATTTCAAAACATGATATGCCAAACAATCCAAGCCCCAAACGACTGGCAAACCTTGAGAACACCGGTGTTAAATTCCCCATCCCTACACACAAGTACAGGTGCAGATGCCAGCAGTGCATATGCAGTAACAACCATCTGCTTGTGCAATTATTCATATTTCCCCTCTGAGGTCTAGCACAGGCAATAGGTGCATGAGCACTAACGCAGTGCACAAGGTATCGGGTGATCACATGAATATTTGCTCACATTCAGATGGGAAAATTGGGATGTTAGGCACACAGAATACTGGCGGACAAGCCTGAATTCCAAGTTCAGTAGCCTTGACTTGTATTCTGGTCCAAAAAAGACAGTGAAGGGACTTCCTCCACATTAACTCAGTGACATTAGATCGGGCTACAGACCCAGTACACAGTGCCAAATCTCCTTAACCACAAGCAGGTGTTTTTTATTGAAGAGATACACCAATATACTGCTCAGCTGATACAACACAAAGCTGCAACTTAAGAGAGATGGGGTTTATTCTTGATCCTTGTGCTGCTCCAAAGGATGACCAGAGCAGAGCCGTTTCACTTCTCCGTCCCCGACCTTCACGCTTGTACCATTTGTGTACTGCTGGTTCCCTTGCACAGCATCGCCTCATCTACTGAGGAGAGATGTTATAAAGGAACTAGGTATCGTTACTAAAACTATGTTCACAGATCACCTAAAATTGTTCATTCAGGAATCTCATGTGGTCTTAAAAAGGACCGTTTTGCAGAGAAAACGACCAACTGGTAAAGATACAGCATGGCCGCTTTGTAGTGTGGTGACACTCTTTGCCATATATAACGATAAATTAATAGCAATTTTAACCCTAAGTCTGGAGAAAGCCTTGACACCGAGTCAGCGCTCTCATGAGGCAATGCTTTATTGCAGTTCATTAAAAAAAAAAAGCAATAAAAGGCTTGAGAACCATGACAGACCCTAACTACATGAAGCTAATAATCAGTATGATAAACTATCATTTACATGAATAGGAAATGGAATGGACATTTCATTTCCTACGCCTTTGTTGCTCCCATTCAATTGCATCGATGGTGCTATTCAGGGAAGCCAGCATGGTGCCTGTTTACAACAGAATTTTGCAAAACAAAGACAGTCACGGTCAAAACTTTGCGGGTCAATTCAGTATATTTACATGGAAGACCTCTGAAGAAAAAAAAAACCAACAGTATTCTGAAATAGCCTAGTTGGCACAGTTTAGTTGGAAGAGGTATGTAGCAGGGAATGATCTCAGGGCTACCAAGATGTCTGGTGGCCACAGAAAAAAGCATCTGCTTTTCAAACAGAGGCTTGATCAAACTTTTGTCATCCAGGCAAAAATACCATTGCACAACTCCCTCAGCAAAATGGCAAATGACAAAGTGTTCTGCACACAGAAAACAGCGTTGTCCAAGTCTGGCTCCAGAGAAATCTGGCACAAACGCTTAGCTTTCGATAGGAGCGGCGAATGTGCCGTGCCAACATCTGACAATACATTTCAGACGTACGTATAACGTACCAGCTGAGCAGCTCCCAGAAAGGATCTGATTTTCCTTCTTTCTGTTAACTAAGAGAATGGAATTGCTCCGCATTTACAATGAAGCAAACCGAAAGCACAGTTGGAACCACTGTTTTTAAGAAGACCTAGCTATGCCATAACTTTTCATGGTTCAGTTGCTAAATTACACATTATAAAAGTAAGTAAGTGCAATTGAGAGACTGCGTTAATCTCAGAAGTTTAAACAACACCCCGTAACGACTGCTTTATATTGGCCCATAGTAAAGTACTTCATGGGGCATGCAGATTTACCTGCACGCGTACGTTAAATACGCCTGGGAATTTTCTCACGTAGAGACATGAGGCCTGACACAAAACTCAATACGTGCAAAATGTTGCCGTCATTCGCACTGCAACAGGAATGCCACCCAGAAAGAAACAACTTTACGACACCTAAAAGAGATAAGAACCGATAGCCAGCAAGGCAATAAGGTGTTGCTTTTGGAAGTGCAGAATTTCCTAACCTGACAATCAGTGCAGATTCTGGAAACACAACAAAAACACAACTGTCTCCTTGCAAGGAAATGAGAGCTCAGGCGTTGGCTATAAATAGATTACAAAGAAGCACGGGTGGCTTGCAGAGTAGTTTACTAAAGCCAAGAGTATTTAGAGCCAAATTAGATCCTTGCACATAAAAATTCCCTGGAATTTAGGGTGAGTTCATGCACGATTGCTTGCCCAGGCAGTCTCAGGCTGACAAACTGCACCCTACTGCCTTTTGCAATTGTCTCTAGTAATACAGAAGATCCATCCAGGCTGACTCAGAGATCCCAGGTGAGAAGACTTTTAAATAAAGTAAATATGATGGTAAAAAATTTACATACATGGTGCCAGTGTCTTTTTTTTTTTAAATAACCATGCTTCAGGATAGTACCGCAGCTAAGCAAGAGTGGGTCAGTCAGGTGTTCTCAGGGGACAAAATGTGATGCCATACAAGACAAATGCAAGCACACCCAGCATGCCACTACATGAAGTGCTTTGTATGAAAGCATCACCCCCCTCAGCTGTAAAACACTCACAAGCAGTAAACTGAAGAGAATTCTTAATCCTTCAGTGTTATCATTATTAGAGTATCATTCACCCACTCGTCTGCAAGCTGCCTTCTTCTCCCACCAACTGCTTAGTCTTTCAACAATGCCTCACTTCTGGCTCAGAAGACCAACAATAGGCTCTCCCCTGACCTTAGGCAGCATCTCCAGGATCACTCGGCAGGAGGCAGCACAACAATCTGACAGGCGTCCTCCCAAGGAGGCTCAACCCATCAGTCATGCTGCTGACACTCCCAGCAGAGCTCATCCAGACTACGGATGATTTCTACGTACAGGCAGCTGCTCCTGATTGACCACCCAAAACATAGCAGGTTTTTCCGTTTCACTAACAGCAGAAAAAGAAAGTACCCATTTCCCATGATGGTCCTTGCGACACTGCCATGCTGGTTTGAGCTAAGTCTGTTTGAGTAAAGCAAAGCAGCAGGTAACCAGTAGAGAGGACCGAAGTCCTATTTCTAGACCAAGAATAAATCTACTGACTGGCATCTAAAAGTAAATAGCACTGCAAAACCAATTCTAAGTTACCTTTTTACGATGTGCGAAGAGCCTCTCTTTCTAACAAAACAAAAATAATTACTCTTCAGATTTTTTTTAAAAGGAAATTGAAAAACCACAGTATTTTCACCACTGTATTTTTAGAGGCTGCGCTGTTGTTGAGTAGTACCAAAACCAACCAACATTTACTGTCCAGAATAACATGAATTATCTTGATCTGACTACTCCAACTTAACGAATTAAAATTAACTAAGACCCTTGTATCTTTAAATAGACTCTGTCATTCTAATATGGCATTGAAAAAAGAGTTTGAGTCATCCTTCCCTTCATATAGTGCCATGAGAAAAAAGTCCCATCAGTTTATCATCAATGCACCAGTTTTGCTTAGACAACTGTTGTTTAAAGGACAGTCATGATTAATAACTTGAATGAAGAAATACAAATTCTGTCTTCTTTTCCTATATAAGGAAGATGAGGGTTTGCAAATTACCGTGTAACACTTTTTTTTTTTTTTTTTTTT
>VZSC01004078.1:190123-207854 GCA_013398225.1 Steatornis caripensis
AAGCTAAGGATTTTTGGAGGGAGTAAAAGAAAAACAGCATGATTGAGACGACGTGCGGTGTGTTTAAACCAGTAAGAGCGATTTTGGTGTACTACTTTGCAGCATTGTCAGAAAACAGCTTATCTCTTACGAATGGTTTCTGGAGGAGTCTGCGTAGTTTCGCTGTGTTTTGGTGATGGCATCCTTGTGTACAAAAGAGTAATTTCTTTCCTGTCATAGTCTTGTTTATGAATATATGTGCTTGACTTGAAAATTACTTGCCCGTTTCTCAAGTGGGTCTTTGTTATTCAAGCTACCCCATGTATTTAATTGGAACTCCCTTTGTTGTCCCTGGGCCCCGAACCAGAGAGCTGAAACCGCAGTAGGATAATAGATTTTGGCTGTAAGGGAAGTAGTAAGACTTGCACAAGTTTCCTGAAAACTAGGGCTGGGTGTACCTTTTGCAGACACCAGAAGGATTGAGAACCACGCCTTTTAGCTGTGTGTGGATTTTCTTTTTTTACCTTTTCAGTATTCTTCCCTCAGAAGTGGGTGATACTCTTTCCTTTTCTCGCATAGGAGATGACAAGCTTCAACCCCAAATCCGTGTGAAATGAAACTTCTAAGAAAAGCAGTTATTTAGAGGGATTGACCTACGTGGAAAATCTAGTGCAGTGCTAAAACAAGAGTGGTCCAGGGCAGAGTTCAATGTGCTGACATTAGAGTATTTTGAAGAGCTGAAACATGCTTTGATTTAGCTGCACTAATACACTCAGGAGGAAAAAAAGCAACTACACGTTAAGAGTGCAACTGTCCAGTTTGTGTGGCCTCTCAGGGCAAAGCCAAATACTAGGAATTTGGTCTTAATTTCAAAGGCTCTGTATTGTCTTACTTAAATATATGTAGGTATCAGTCATTCCAATTACAAAACAAAGGACTGTAAATTACAAGATGTAATGCCCACTGCTGTGGTAAGAGGTGAATTTAGCATGTGGCAGCATCTGTGTGTGTACCACAGCCCCATTCTGATGGAATAAAGCAGCTAAAGCTGCCTCCAGACAAATTCCTGTCATCCCCCAACCATTGAGTTTCTCTTGATCATTCTCTAAGTGTAGTCAGTGATGACAGGAAGACCACTGTCAGTCTGTACAGATTACAGCAGTCATGCTTTGTCAGTAAGATGTTGAGATGAGAAAAGGAATCCATCAAGTTATCTTTCACATGTTACTGAAAGGCTTAGTAAACTTTGTATGGCCTTTTCTGTAAGGCTCTATTGTAATGGCTGCAAGAAGCACACAGACCCTACTTGGACCTCATGTATCATGCTGCACTTGTCAGTTAAGAGCGCACAGCTTGATCTTCTAAAAAAATGAGGGTTTAGCCTACAAAAGATATGGTTTCATCAGTTTAAGGAAAAAACCATAGTACCTACAGTTTCTTTCCCCTCATTTTGCCTTTTAAACATACATGGATGCTAGTTTTAGCAAATTAAAGTTACACATAAACACAAAAGCCAATTTTATTTAAACGTAGTCTAGTTTGTGAAGTGCTGCTGGCTTCTAGTGCCAAATCTATGTTGCCTCTAAACAGGGTAATGACAACTTAAACTGCTTTAGTCTATAGTTAGATAAAAAGGCTAAAATGCTTTTAAAAGCTCAGTTAGTTACCTTGGAAACTCTGAAAATAGAAAATACAGCCATGTTATTAATGTTTTTGTTTCCAGTAAGGCATCTGAAGAGTGCCTTACTGACCTATAGTTTGGTTTGTTAACTTCACTTCTGTATTGCACTTAAGTAGTATTTAGTTGCGATGCTTCAGAGGATATTTTGTATGGGACAGTGGGTAGGGAAATACTGCATTGGTCTTTGATGAAAGTAAAGACTAGTAGTGGAGATGCTCCTCTGGTACTGATGAAGATAGAATTAGGTTCAGTAACTAAGCAGGGAGAAGTGCACAACGTAGTAGTTAAGGCAAGGTTCAAAGTCTCATCTGTTATGCGACTGTTCTTTGATGTCATAGTTACCTGGATTAAATTCTGCAGATTGTTCTTGGGACTAAAATTTTTACAGCTATTTGTCCAAATCCTAAAAGAGCGCAAGTATTTTGCTTTTGATGCCTTATTCTATCCTGAATGCTTCCAAAGCAGTAGGAATGATCCTCGGTTCTTCCCAAAAACTGGGTTGGCAGTACCTGATAATCAATAGTGCTTTGTTGCAAATACCAGAATGATGTTGAAAGAACGTAAGTTGCTGGTGAGGGATATTTTTAAGCAATTTTTGCCGATTCTTACAGCCTGTAATAAACTTCAGGGTGCATTGTCATTCCCTCAAAAAAGAGGGGGATGGAACCTCACTCTTGTGCACTCCTGTAGTATCACTAGCTTCTGACAAGATGCAAAAGTGTTTAACTTTCAACAGTTGATCCTGTTTCTGACAATGCTGCTGAGCTGTGTACCACTGTGAGCATCTTGCTGCATGTGCTTTTCTGTAGTACTTTGTCAATCTAAATAGCTTTTATCTCTTTGAAATTTTCAGGAAGATGTTTGTTGGTGGCCTCAGTTGGGATACAAGCAAAAAAGACTTGAAAGATTACTTCACCAAATTCGGTGAGGTAACCGACTGTACGATAAAGATGGACCCTAACACAGGAAGATCCAGAGGCTTTGGATTTATTCTCTTCAAAGAACCTGGGAGCGTTGAAAAGGTGAATTTAAGTTTCATATTTGAGATTCTTAACTTTTTAGGGGAAACTTTTCAGCTTGAGTTGATCCTATCAAACTATTTTTCAGGTTCTGGAACAGAAAGAACACAGGCTAGATGGACGACTAATTGACCCCAAGAAGGCCATGGCAATGAAAAAGGATCCAGTGAAGAAAATATTTGTTGGTGGACTTAACCCAGAAGCCACAGAAGAGAAAATCAGGGAATACTTCGGAGAGTTTGGAGAGGTGTGTAATGTTATGTTAGTAAACACTGAAACATAGTCTCCAGTTGCTGTTTAGTTCACCAGTAATTTGCAAGTTGCAAGTTAAATTGACTTTAGATGTATCAAGCCTTCTGTAACTGATCTGGAGGTTTCTGATCTTGAGAGCAAGGAAGGCAGATCACTGCACTAGATGCTTCCATTTCTAGTTAGATACCCTTGTCTTTAACTCAGACCATTTTATCTTATGTTAAAATTGTTTTTAAGAGCTGTAAAATTGAAACCTCTGGTCTGAAAGTCAATGTTAGTATAGAAAGAACATTGCAACTTTGCTGTTGCATAATCTGCACACATAGCAAACTAACTTACTGTTTTACTGTCCCCAAGTGCTGTGCACTTAACTGTNCACTGCACTAGATGCTACCATTTCTAGTTAGATACCCTTGTCTTTAACTCAGACCATTTTATCTTATGTTAAAATTGTTTTTAAGAGCTGTAAAATTGAAACCTCTGGTCTGAAAGTCAATGTTAGTATAGAAAGAACATTGCAACTTTGCTGTTGCATAATCTGCACACATAGCAAACTAACTTACTGTTTTACTGTCCCCAAGTGCTGTGCACTTAACTGTTCTGCTAAAATCCAAGTCTGACAATAGTGTTTTGTGTCTTCAGATTGAAGCAATTGAACTTCCAATGGATCCAAAGACCAACAAAAGGCGGGGGTTTGTGTTCATCACTTTCAAGGAAGAGGACCCAGTGAAGAAGGTTCTGGAGAAGAAATTCCATAACGTCAGTGGAAGCAAGGTAGAAACTTTGACTTGTAAATTTTTGTCCAAGTTACTAAGTATAATACCACTACATCTGTAACATGAAAAAGATTTTGTAGACCTCGAATTTAAAGGTACCCAAATTACAATAAGGACAGCTTGCAGTTTACCACAGGGTTGTTTTTTTGTGTAAGTTCAGTTGTCGCTAGACAAAGAACGAACTACGAAGGTTCTTTGCCAATACTTGTGGCTTTAATGCTTGCTATATTCCTAGGGGTCTTCTGTATGTAAAGTATCTAATTGCAGTCATTAAATACCTGTGGAAAAACTGGCTTATTTGTGTATTAGTCTAGCAATATAAGCCATTTCAACAGATATGTGCCTGTTTTCAGCATAGAGCACTTGAACAAATTCAAGGCTTGCAGACACTAATTTTGTGAGCATCTGGCTGAAACTGGCTCTGTCTGACATGAGGGCATCTTCTGGTGTCTTCTCAGAAGCACCCCCTGCTACCAAAACCTTGTCATGTAAACCCAATACAAGCATCCAGAGAGTAAATGTACGCTTATGGCAACTTGGACTTGGCCAGCTGGTCATGTGAACTGCTGTAAAAGCAGTGTGACATGCTCTGAACAGCTGACAGTGCTCATCCGTGGGAATGGCTAGTAGAGGCTTATGTCAAGCTAATGAGAAGCGGACTAGAGGCAAATGATGTGTGCTGGCTGGAGGTGCTCTAGCTCCATTGCCAGTGCTGACCATAGGCTGACATCAAAGCCCTATTAGATCTGGTCATACTGCCTGACACAGTGACTTAGATTGCACTACATTTGACTGATCTTGACACAGCACAGAATAAACTTTGGCAAACCTGGTAGTTGTCAAGACACTGTAGTTAGCAATAAAGTTTGTCTTCAGGCAGGAGACATGAAGGCTTATGTGCAAAGGGAGCTGAGAAATCACATCTGTATCTTGTAACTGGCTTGGTTTTATGTCATAGTGATAATAAAAAGAGCAGGTTACCTTAAAGCTCCTGTGTGAATAATTCCAAGCCAGGCTTGCTCAGGTGCTGCTATTGCAGGGAGCTGTTCATTTCACAGCAGCAGTAGCTTTCATCTCAGACTGTGCACAGATTTAGGAAGTAGGACTTGAACTGCAGCTTGGAAATGCCAATTCTGGTTGGTTTTAGCTGCTCTTAATATTTGATAAGTAAGTGATGATTTCAAGTGTTGATAAGCATACTTTACAGTCCAACACAGGTGCTCAGAGTATAAGGTTTATGAAGGCTGCCAGGAAAGTTTGTTCTGGTGAGTTTCTCAGAGCCTTCTTGATTCAGTGCAGCTCAGGTGAAGCGGTCCAGTAGCAACTGCCTTGTCTTAGAGGTTGTGCCAGGATAGAGGGCAGCGTTGTGGCTCTTACAGGAGCAGTCGCTCTGCTTAGGTGGCCTTAGCACCTCTTCTGTGGGGGAGCTGACAGTGGAGAATAGGCAGTACAAAATATTTGGAAAGCAGTGGCCTGCTTTGTATGGCCAGTAATGACTTAGCTTTCTCTTCCATGGTGGAGTTGGTGGTAGGGAATAGGCAGTATAAAATACTCCGAAAGCAGTGGCTTGCTTTGTATGGCCAGTAATGACTGACTGACTCACCTTTTTCTTTGATGGGGGAGCTGATAGTAGAGAATAGGCAGTACAAAATATTTGGAAAGCAGTGGCCTGTTTTGTATGGCCAGTAATGACTGACTGACTTACCTTTTTCAATGATGGGGGAGCTGATAGTAGAGAATAGGCAGTACAAAATAGTCAGAAAGCAGTGGCCTGCTTTGGCCAGTATTTGACTTACCTTTGCCCAGGTGGCACAATAAATCAGATGCTTCTGGATATGCATTAGTCCTGGTAATATGATGGAGCACAGCATGTATACCTCCTTTGCCTCTAGAGTAACCTCTGGCTTTCCTAGGTGGTGAGGTTGGGTGCTGCTGCTATGAGACAGTATACACATTCTTCCTTGTTTTTTATTTTCAGTGTGAGATTAAGGTAGCACAGCCAAAAGAAGTATACCAGCAGCAACAGTTCAGTAGTGGCGGAGGAAGAGGTAGCTATGGAGGAAGAGGCAGAGGTGGAAGAGGCGGCGGTAAGTACTACACGCACTACTTTAGTATGGACACATTCTAAATAAGTTGTGTGTACTAAAATGGGATTTTGTGGATGGTTTTCCCTTCTATAGCTCAAAGTCAAAATTGGAATCAAGGTTATGGCAATTACTGGAACCAGGGTTATGGGAATCAAGGATACGGCTATCAGCAAGGTTATGGTGGCTATGGAGGCTATGATTATTCAGGATATGGGTATTATGGATATGGACCAGGCTATGATTACAGTAAGTAAAGAGAACTGTATTGGGTATAAGCAAGCGTAACTAATTAGCAGTTTAATGCATTTGTTCTCTTGTTCATAGGTCAAGGCAGTGCAAATTATGGGAAGACACCAAGACGTGGTGGTCATCAGAATAACTACAAGCCATATTGATCAAACTTATTCAGGTATGCAGTGGCATGGTCTCTTTTGGAAAATGACTGCATAGGTTTTGTATACAATGCTGTAGATTGATATTTCAGTTCTGTACCAAATTTAACTTTACAATAAATTTCTATGGCCTGTTAAATGTGCATCTTACTTGGAAGAGCTCCCTGGAAATGTTTTACATGTTTAATACTTACAGATAACTAGTTGTCTAGACAGTGTGGTGTGTAAATTTCAGCCTTGCTGAAGATATTAATTAATGATTTTATTAATAGGTTAAACTGAAACTGATTTTGAGGGTCTGCTTAAAGCTGCAGCTCTGCATCTAGGGACTGCCTCTTGGAGTTAACTATGGACTCTGCATTACTCCAGTTGTACAGAATGAGATGCATCTTAGGGAACCAGTGTCACTTTCCACCTTTTTATTTTGTATTGTTTTTGTGTCATACATTTCCTGTAATGGAAGTGTTAATTTTACTGTACTTTTTGGTACCTTTTTGGAATCTAATGTATTGTAAGGTATTTTACATGTGTTCTGATTCACCATGACATGGATATTGAAGCTATCCTAGCTTTTGAAATAAAAAAGGCCTAATCTAGTGTCTTGTGCCATTCTTCAGCTTACGTATTAGTAAAATGCCAGTATACTGTTCCCAGAATTTAGTTCATGGCAGTACCTTGATAGATGAAGAGTTGTGCTTAAATGTTTTTAATCTTAAAACTAGAAGGCTGTATTGGTAGTTGTGCTCACTTGCAGTTAAGTGGCAGCTAAAAAACTGCAGCCACTTCTGCCTGGAGGTTATGGAAGAGAACTCGGGCAGAAAGCCCCAGCTGTTGTGGAGGCTGTGCTGGTGGCTCATGTTCTAAACAAGCACAGAGGCTCAGCATAACTGTTAGTGTTTGCATTGTAGGGCTCTGCTAGGGGAGGATCCAGAGGCAGAGGATTCAGGGAGGGCTTGGGAGTCTAGTCAGCATTGCAGGAGGAAGCCAGGAGGTGTGCCAGAAGCTACCTGGGCTTCCTTCATGTTTCACTGTCTTGAGTCTGAGACTTTTCTACGGGTTCTTAATAGTATGTGTTCCTGCCTTGATGGGTTAGACATTAAGTTACCAATTCACGTCTGAATTTTTGCAGCCTTTTTGTCTATCAGAAAAGGCTAAAGAACTTCCACGAAAGTTGTGGGAGGAAAACAACAAAGCTGTCTTTAAAGGCAGCTCTTTCTCTAGAGATGAATGACCAGCTAGAAATAAGCTCTCCTGTTTTTTGAATGGCTTACTACTATTTTAAGGCAATAACTATAATGTGGTTTGCCTGTCCTGCTGCAGAATAGTCCCAATCCCAGATTTATAATTTAGCAAGTGCTGCTGCACAAGTAAACTTCTAATCTTTGTTGCAGTAATCAAATTGATTTTTACTTACCTTTTAAAGCTAAAATCTGACATTTGTTTTCTTGTAATAAATTCCATTTGAACAAATGGGATCCAGAATTGGAATGAAACCAAGCAACTAAGATAAGACATAAACAGATGTACTAGTGGCCTTTTCTTTTTTTTTAACAAGGGATGCAGCTATTGCTGCAGGGACTATAATCTGCTGCTCCCTGCTGGCTGTCCTTGAAAACAAAAACTTGCTGTAAACTTACTGTAAAAAGTTACAGTAAAAACTGCTGTAAAGTCTGTAAGCCTCTTCTGGGATTAAGTGGAAAGCTCGAGTACAAAAAGAAGCAGCAGAGTTTTTAAATCTCATAGTTGACATGACGGCTTTACAGCTGGAGTATGTAACCTGATGCCCAATTTACCTGCAAATAAAATAATTGCAGACCACTGAAACAAATGAGTACAGTATTTAAAAGTATTACTGTCTCACGATTTAAAATTGAAATGCTTTTACTCTATTATATCCTTTTACTTGCCTTCTTATGAAGTAAGGAGTAGCAGAATTCATTTTTCTAGCAAACAGTTTGCCCTCCAATAGGGAATTTGCATAGCACCAGGACCATACTGCTGCAGCACTTCTGGCTAGTGTATTGTTTGTCAGCTGGCTGTCATGTTGGTGTTTTTTGGATGTAGGTTCTCGGGTAATGCGTCCTTGACAGGTGATGTGGCCTTAAGCAGAAATAGAGGATGCTGGTACTTAAATGCAGAGCTGGCTTTCCCCTTGTTCTTTGCATGAAAAGTCTGTGATACAAAGAACATGTAATTGCCTGGTGAAAGCAAGGGTTTGTACACATGGTTGTTGCTTATGGCTGTAATGTACTCTTAATTTACTAATCCTACTTGCCTATTTCTTGAGGACAGAGTATTTTGTAAGAACCAGCTTGGGAGCAATGGCCCTCAGCTGTCTGTTCCTCATGCATTGACGATACGAATTTGGGACTGAAGTTTCTGACTTAATCTGGTCACTGAGACCATTTGTTGAATATAGTGCTACTGGGGACCTTGCTATGAAACTGGCTACTGAAACTGGTCAGAGGAGCCTGGGAAGGACTGGGTATACTGCCAGCTAGAGTGGTGTTTGCATAGGTAGCAGCAGATTTAAAAAAAAAGAGACCCCTTTGGCTCGTTGTAATTTTCAAAAAGGAATAACCTGAAAGAGCATGAATTTAGAAAATGTAGTTTATGGTAGCTACTAGAAATATATTCCTTCATAATCAAGTTTAGAGATGTTGTTTTAAATGAAAGCCAATTGCACACTTCTGCTAGAGTTGAAACAAGCTTGTGTAAAATTTATTTCTCTTAAAGCTTTTACTAATAACAAGGTAACTGAAAATAACAAAATCAAAGGTCACTTATCTGGTCTAAGACATGCTAGGATGAAGATTAAATGTGCATTATTATAGTAGAATAATGTTTCTTAGTAGTAGATCTTGAACATTGTTTGAAACCTATGGAAAGAAAATAATGTTACTTTTTTTGTAAAAGCATCATTAAAAGGAATCATCTACTTCATTGCCTCATTTTCGCTTACATATAATGTAAGTGTCATACTAGTACTGTACCTAGAAAGAGGCTTTTGGCATTCTTGGTTTCCTGTAGAAAATAAAGGCTTTTTTTTTTTTGCTTAGTTTAGATTGCAGACAAGCACATTAAGTCAGTAGGCCTCTAAGTTAAACTGGCACTGTTGAGTAATCTTTCTGTTCTGAAGAATAAGTAGTACAAACAGCTGTATGTCTTTCCATTAACTTGCTAAATAAAATATTAACAAATTTTTCTCGTGCCTGCTATACTAATCTTGCACTGGACTACAAGCATGTTTCTCCTTAGCTCAGGGCTGTAGCACTGTGAATCTAGTGTGGTGCTTGAGGCCACCAATGATTGCATTAGGTACATTCCTGTCCATGTACCTAGAATTTTACTGGGTACTTGGTTAAAAAACACTTGTCTGTCTTTTAGTCAGGGTAGGTTGAAGAAGTACTAAGTGTACCAAAGGGAGGTGTTACTGAGGGGTTAACTGTAAGTGTTTGTGAGTGTGGCAAAATGAGTTGTAGCCAGATGTTCTCTGTAAAGGGATCTCAACAGATACTAAGATTTATAAGGCTTGGAAGAGTTAACAGGACTCAGTCTTTACTGATGCCTGCAAACTTTTGTGTATAGGGGTAAACGGATGCTAACGCATGAGGTAACAGCCATGAACCTGAAGTGATCTTATGAAATAGTAAAAAATGCTCAAGAGAACAGAGGGCAATACTTTTTCAAAGTCAGATGTTAAGTAAACCAGGAGCTATAGTAGTAAAAGTACTGTTTATCATAAAGGTGTTTGTTAGTGTAAGTGGAGTTTCCCAAATTGTGGCATGCAGAATGTGGAGTGCCCCTGTCCTTAACGGCAGTTAAGGGGAGACTTGCTGAGTTACTTCCAGTTACTCAACTGGAACAGCTTCTGTCTGGAGACTTAAGGCGCTGAGCAGCTAGCATAAAAGCTATGTTTTTGTCTCAATGTGCGTGTCATTTGCATGCCCCAGTCACTCTGAACCTTCCCAGAGAAGCATAGCATGCTCTAGCAGTAGGCATTTCTGGGACAGGCTGGACTAAGCTTGCAAACAAACAGCTACATACAGAGTTACTAGAAGTGTCAGACTGTGAGAGAAGGTAGCTGTGAATGCCAGATGTACACAAGTATGGTCTGTGCTTCTAGACTGCCAGAAATTCCTGCAAAAACTAACTTCAAGTAAAAGCATCTATGATCTTTGTCCTGCTCTACTGCCAGTGACTGCTTCTGAAGTTATGTTTAGGAACCTTTGATTTTAAATAGTAAAGCGTTAATATAGTTAAATACCTGCTCAGGTAGAACCAGTGGATGTTTTCTATTGGTTTTCCATATCTGGAGAGAGAACAAGCAAGAACTCAACAGATTTGTGACTTTGAGGCATGTTTTTGTACTACCTTCGTCAATACTGAGTGTGCAGAAGTTGTATAAAGCAAAGCGGCAAATACACGTGTAGTATAGCTGTCAAGAATGAAATTTGGACAGCTTTTACCAGTTGCTCTTGCTCAGATAGGTAAACACTTCAACCTCTGCCAGAGCGAAATTATTTTAAAAGGCATGTGCATAGTTTTGTTAGAGAACTTTAAACATAATAATTTAGAAGTGAAGACTAAACTTGGAGTGACCGCAGTGCGTTTCCTACATGCTCAGCATCTACCATCTTGGCTCTATTTTAGCACTTCCAAAAAGCACTGACTTTAAGACAGTCCAACAGCAACCCTTTAGGGGAGTTTTATCTGTACTACCTGTTAGTAGTTTGTCAATTGTGTCCACAACAAATTTTGCATCCTCCATATTGAAACACATTGGGGGCTTGAATTTAAGCACATTTCTTCCTGGCCCATCTGTACTCAGTAGAATATATTCTTCCTTAAGTCTGGAAAGAGCAATAACAAAAGAGTTATGTTTACCTTTGCATGTAGTTCAGAAAAACATGCAAGCATCAGCATACAGGCTGTCAAGATAATGTCATTCTGCACTGACTGGTTTCTTTTTCTGCCAGTTGGCTGTACTTTAACAACTCCTGAGTAGCAAGGTTAATTTGTAATTGTGTGCTTGCCTCGCACATGGAGGAACTCTGTGATTGTTCCTTGTACCTTGTTATTAGATACTCTGCTTCTGCTGTGGCTGGGGTCCTTTCTGCTTGATCCTTGATTAAGTCCACTCCAATGAATAAGCCGGAACCCCTTTAAAAGAAATAAAAATCAGTGAGTCTGTGTCAGAGGAAGGAACTGCAAGTGAACTAAAAAACAGAGAAAAGGTTTGGTCTCACAAAAACCTTACTGTGTGAGAATTACCTGATGTTTGGCCAGTGACAGAAAAGGTATTACTGTGCTCAAGAAATGTAATACAGTACAGACTTCTATGTGCCCAGAATGGCAGCACAGGACATGATGTTAAGCATATTTTCCATCCAGCTCATTAATTCTGTTCTTTGTGTACTTGAAGTAAGAGTTTAAACAGGAGAGTGAACTCCTTTAGCAACTAATAAATCAATAAAGCAGTCCTGGCCTAGAGTGCCAAAGTATATTGGACTTTTGATAAGCGCGGGTTTGTTTTAATCTAATAGAAAGCAGGCTGTTGCTTTTTGCTCAAAACAGATTGAATGAATTTCTTAAAACCACACCAGTTGGATTGAGTTGTTTGACTGAACCAAACAAAAGCCAGCTAAAAATGTACATAAGGCACTGATACCTGACATCACCAATAATCGGATGCTTGATTTTCTGCTCCTTGAGTAGCTTCATCAAGAAGTTCCCTACTTCTGTGGCATGAGCCTGAAGGTGTTCCTTCTCAATCACGTCTAACACAGCTAATCCAATCGCACATGAAACAGGGTTTCCTCCAAACTGAGATCAGGAAAAGAACACACGTAGACCGAGAAAGGGGGAAAAAAAGATGCAGTCCTGTTACCGAAAGTGTAGCCTCAGTGATGATGAGCATACTGTCATTTATATCAGATGGAGCCAGTAAATAGAAAGTTATATACTAGAAAGACAGAATTAATATGAACAGTAACTGTGTAGGTGATAAAGATCAATAAAAATGCTGCATGATTATCTGATTTAAATACTTAGACTGCTGTAGAGAAGGAGTGTTTGGTCAACTTTTTACTTACTGTATTAAAATACTCTACTCCTGTGGCTGCAAATGCTTCTGCAATTTCTTTAGTTGTTGCTACACAGGCAATAGGGTGCCCATTTCCTATTGGTTTCCCCATAGTGACAATATCAGGTATAAAATCTTCTCCTTGAAGCTGGAATGCCCAAAAGTGCTTACCAACTCTGCCAAAGCCAACCTGAATTTCATCAGCAATAAAAACACCTCCTGCCTTGTGCACGTGCCTGTAACATAACAGATTTTATTGTCTCTCTCTCTTTTAAGAGGAAACATAATATTTACTGTTGTAAGAACATGCAGAAAGCATTACTTGGCAAACTTGCAGGAAACAAACTTGTACAGGCCTATGTTCTATGTCATGTGTTTAAAAGCAGGTCTTTGCCATACAAAGTTTACACTCTGAAGGCACAGGCCAGCCATAGCAGGCAGAGAATTTATCTATCATGTATATTTAGTGAGTATGTTGAATTAAAAAAAAGTTAAGATAATGAATGACCACTTACTCTGCAACCTTCTGAAAGTAGCCTGCTGGCGGAATGATTTGACCACCCACGCTTGGCAGAGATTCAGCCAAAAATGCAGCAATCTGAAATAGACATAGCATGTAATGTTTTGAACCCAATGCAGAAAGTTGTGGAAATAGCATTAACAATTAGCAAGCTCTTTGTCATTAGATGTTTCTTGTGTGATCTTTGCTTTTTGACAAGTCCACTTAGCACAGTAATCATGAATGGCACTGACAGTCAGCCATGCTCTAAGGCAAGACAAGTGTGTAAGAAAATAGCTTTTTACCTTTCTGCCTCTCTTATGTGCTTGCTCAATAATATTTTTCACTTCATTAGCATAGGCTGTTACTGAATCTTCATGGTCTTCTCTATAAAGTCCTCTGTACGTGTCTGGAACGGGAGCCTATGCAAGGGAACAGTATCCTATATTCAGTATATAGTAAATAAGACTTCATTAAATTGACAAGTGGTTGATAGTTACAGGCTGAAGTACATACCACGTGGACCCATTCCTTTTGTCCTTCTAGATTTCTGAATTTATATGGGCTTATGTCAATCAAGGATGTCAGATGTCCATGGTAAGCACTTAAAAAACAATTAGCAGAACTAAACAGTAATTTCCTCAGTATCAAGAGTTCTTTAGAATTAGCATTACGGATAGCTGAAGAGTAGCTAGGCTCTGTCAGCTGGTGGGAATACAGTCACACTTAAGCTGAGAAAAGCTCTGTGATTTCTATCAATCAATTAATGGGCTTAGTAGTAGTTGGATTTTTTTTTGCACATCTGAATATAGGGGATGCAGAGGGCCAGTACTCTTTGTCACTGGTTTGCCAGGGCCAGTGCCTAGAATCACAGCAGTGAAAGTCATGAGCAGTGTTACAAGACTGCAGAACAGGAAGGGACAAGTCTCGCCTACTTCTGAATATCCTTCCACACTCTGTAGGCATCTAGTTCTAATATTTGACTACCTTCATGGTAAAAGAGTTTTTCCCTGTGTCTCATCAGAATTCCTCAGGTTTCACCTTAGGTCCGCTGTCTTTTTTCCTGTCACCATACAGCTTCAGGCCTTGGCTCAGTTTCTTATGCCCCTTCCCATTAGACAGTTGTAGTTACAGTAAGGTCGCCCTCTAGCTGTCTCTTTACAGCTGAACAAATCTGATTTTCTTAACCTTTTGTGGCTCCCTACCCATCATGGCAGGTCAGTGCAGGCCTCCCTCCAGTATGTTAACATCTGTTGGGTACCAGAGAGCCCAGCCTGGATGGAGTTCCATGGACTGGTCTCACAAATACTGAACAGAGGGGAAAAAATTACTTCCTTCAACTTCCTGGTTACAATCTTTCTACTAGAAGAGGTTTTCAGACATGCTCTGACCACAGACCAAAACTGAGCCTTGTGCCCCACAGCAGATAAAATTACCCATATACTTACTGGTCTAAAACTATAACATCTTCATGTTTTGTATACTGTCGTGCCAATCTTAGGGCAAGATCATTAGCTTCAGACCTACAATTGAAAAATTCGATAAGTGTTTCGTTGTGGATGTCTGAATTTTGAAATTCTGACCTCCCTTGCAATGCTGTTTGCATCTGCAGAGGACAGACTCCATGCACGTTACTCACAGTTCCCTCAGTAATCAGCAGTCTGTAGGTAGGACTGTTCACCAGATCAGGATCCGTACTAAAAAGCCGGAGTACAGAAACTACTTTGGAAATAGTTCTTTTTCAGCTGTAGTTTGCTTGGGAACACAGCCCCCACCCCAAGCAGAAATACGCATTGTTATATTTAATTCTGATAATAGACAAGACCAGAAACTAAGACAGTAAATATCCACATTAATGTTTTGTACTCCAAGGCATTATAAACACAATAAAACCCTTCTTAAATAAAGCAGTAGTTTTAGATTTTCCTGATAGAGAGCTTGCTAAATGTGAACTTCAGAGTCGCTGAAGTTCTAAAAAGGACCATAGTTTCTTCAAAAGCAAAACCCCCAAACCATGTTCTTTGTCAGTATCTAGTCATCTGCACCAGGTCATGCAGTTGGCTGTTGATAATGATGTATTTTACTTGTCTGTATATAACGAGTGAAAACGCAGTATCAATTCTAATATTCCTCACTCACTTACCCAGAATTCAAAAAATAAAAGATGCATAACGTCTCGGGTAGCGTTTTTGAAAGTCTCTCTGCATAATTGACCAAGTTGTCGTGAAGATAACGAGAATTTGTGTTTAACAATTGATTTTGTTCATGAGCTGCTTGTACTATATCAGGGTGACAATGTCCAACTGCAAGAGAGTGTGGAGAGTGGTTTGAGAGTTCTTCCATATTAGGCATGGTGCCATTAACAAACGCATACTGACTTAACGCTGAGATTTCCCTGTTAGCACAGAGCTATCATCACTGATGATTGTATTTCATCTGTGGGGCATTAATGATACTGTCAGCAGAAGACAATGTCAGTATGCCTTGGAAGTTTTCACTTAAAACTTCCTTTTTTTTTGCTCAGAACGTTTGAAATTGCCTGATACTGTTATTTTATGGGTTGTAGTTGAATACTGGAAATGGATATGCTAACCCAGATAGTGTCTAATTTGGTATTTGGATTGAGACATTTGAATAATTTAGGCAGGGGGTTGAGTGGGTGCAGGTAAGCTTTCCCAGTAAAGAATTACTATCCCTGCTGGGGTGCTGTAGTGACAGCACTGACCGCTTAGAGAGGGTTCAAATACTGTAAGAAAGAAACAGCTACTTTGTAACACATGAATAAGGCACCACTCTAAGCAGTGGTCCCATGGCAGTACCCTTAGCAGTAACTTTTACAAATAGAACAGACCGTCAAGCCGTTTGTTAGTCTTACAAGTTAGGTGGTTTACTTGAGCTTTCATAGAAAAAAATCTGTAAATGTAGATAAGTATGTTTCGAGGAAGACTGAAAAGAAAGCAAGTCTGGAAGACACATTCATGCACAGAGAAATTCAAACGTAATTGCCCAAACTGTAGGCTCGAGAGAGGTTTCTTCCACTTTTCCATTAAACAACCCCTGCCCCCAACACAATGCAACAGTCGTAAAAAGTACTGATTGTTCCTTGTTCTGCTTCAAAAAACATGGGATCGAATAACATGACTTTCAGCTTACCGTGAGCAACGTTGTTTATGCAGTCAAGGTATTGTCTTCCATTCTCATCATACATATACTGCCCTCTTGCCTTTACGATCTTCACTGGATCGTTAGAAAAAAACAGCTTGCAAGAAGAGCTGTGGCAAGCATCAGAAAGCAAAATAAATCTTAGCAGATCCTAAGAGTCGCACAGTTTATTCTGCTGGTAGTATTTTCAGTTCAGTTGGTTAATCAAGAGAAAGACATTACCCCAGTTTGCCGGCACATGCCAACATCCTACTTCTGGCCCCTAAAACAAAGCCTGGGATGGGGAAGAGAACAGGCCTTTTGCTCTGATCAAGTCAAATTTTAAGACTTGCAGGGAAAACAACACTCCAGAACTGAAAAATCCTTCTAGGAATCTAGCCACAAAACACAGATGGGCCTTAACTATAGTTTCATCCAGTCTTAACTGTGGGTCCTTACTGCCTATGCTGCCTGCCCTTCGTGTTCTTGAAGCTCTCTTTAGTGTCTCCTTGTGATCATTTTTGTTGCATTGCTATTCTTGCCAAGGTCCTGATTTTTCAGGTAGTATGGTGCAGGTGGTGGTTACATGTCTATAAATCTTCACTAACCTTAGCTGAAAGCTTGAGTGATTTTATAAGGCTGGGTCTACTTAAGTGCGTTTGTTTTGTTTCACTTTTTAAATAAATTGCCAAACAAGTAAAATTGAAACACATGTCTGCCTAAGGAGGAGTTGCGGAGATTTGATGCTGAAGGGCAATGCCAAGAGTTCATGCTTCATTTAGCAAAAGATTGCTTATACAAAAATAAATTAATTTGACCATAAATATAAAATAACTGTCGAAGGAACAACAGAAAACTGATAAAATGAGAAACTGCTTCACTATCCTCCCCTCCAGGAATCCTACGCTTTGTGTGTGAGCTGGCAGTAGAACGGTAAAGCAGTCAGGTTTTTTCATAAGCTTGCCCTGACTGTTCAACAGATGCCAAGATAGCGCTTGCAGAGGCCGGGTCTTTCTTTGTTCGCAGTGGCAGGGCAAATCAGTTACAAAAAGATTAAATACACAGTAGTGTTCTTCAGGTTTGTGTAATTGGCACAATTCTAATTCCAGCATTTACTTCCAGCCCGACTTGTGGATTCATGAAACTTACAGAGATTAACGTAGCCTTGTTTTTGAATATACATAAGGTACAATATGCAGGCATTCCCACAGTTAACTATAACGGTTCTGCTGTAGTGGAACAGTTCGTGGTAGCGGTCTACAGAATTGAGAATTAATTATTTAGGTCAGTTGAAGCGACACAAGTAATTGGAAGTTTGGAACGGAGCGTTGTACTTAATTCTGTCAAACTGGGCGGACACATGTTGTTGTAGCACGTTTCTGGTGTAATACAGGGTTTTCTGAAAGACAGGCTCTAGCAGTAGGCCAGCCAGAACCTCTGCCTAGTGCAGCGCGGTCCGGCCGAGCCTCCAGCGCTTCCGCGGGTGGGTTCGTTCAGCTCCACGCTGCGCTCTCCGCTAAGATGGCAGGAAATGCTTTCTAAGGAGTTTAAACAGGCATGCTCGGTATCATACAGGGTTTATACTTGAGTTTCGTAACTCCTCTCCTTAAGGAAGTGCTAATTGCCGTTAATTACACCAGTAAAACCAGCCTTTGCACGCTAATGGCACAGACTTTCCCTGCTATGTTGCGAGTTTAAACATAAAATTCTGGCAGGGCAGGAACTCGGTCGCTTCAGCCCCGGGAGCAGCGGGGCTGCCTGAGCTCGCCGCTGCCGACGTGCAGGGGAACGCGTGCGGGAGGCCGCACTGGCTGCCCCGG
>VZSC01004078.1:207908-232075 GCA_013398225.1 Steatornis caripensis
GGGGCAGCGGGGCCCCGCGGCCCCCGCTCCCAGCCCGGGGCCGAGGCCGCAGCCACGTCAAGGCGCCCCGCGGCGGCACCGGCAGCAGCGCTTCCCCGGCCCAAAGGGCGGCGGCGGCGCCTGCCCGCGCTCAGCACTTACCCGATGAGCTGCCGCCGCAGGGCCAGGGTCTCCTGCCGCGAGCGCTGCGCCGGCCTCATGGCCGCTCTCACCGCCTCGGCGGGGCCCGGGCCGGGCCGGTACCGCCTCCCTCAGAGGGCGGCCCGCGCCATAAAGGCCCCGCCCCGCCCCCGCGGCGCCCCCTGCGGGCCGCGCCGAGGTACTGGCGCCGCGCTGCCCGCGAGAGCCGGGGCCGGGACAGCGGTACCGCTTCCCGCTCCCGTCACGGCTGCGGGGAATCGCGCCTCGCCGCGACGTGCGGCAGAACCCGCGCAGGGGCGCAGGCACAGCGCGTGTGGCCGCTGTGACAGCGCCGTGGCGGCACGCCGCCCTTCGCGTAAAGCCCAGCCGCTCCCAAAACCCACCCCAAACGCGGCTTTAGGCAAAGCTGATTTCTCAGGGAGTGGAACGGGAACTCACCCGTGCTGTCAGGCTCCTCCGGCTGTGGGGCTGGAGTCTTCCCTTAGAGCATCAGGAGTGGTGGCTTCGTCTCCGAGGTCCCGTACCACGCATGGGGGAGAGGCTGCCTCCACGGGCTCCTGCAAGGCTGCTGGCAGCTCCTATAGGAACTGTGCCTCACAGTGTTATGCCAGGGCGGTGGCATACGGCCCCACTTCCCGCTGCGTTACCAGGCTCCTCAGAGGTAGTAACATGTTTTTAAGGGCTCTTTATCATAGCTGTATCATAACGTTCTCTCTTTTGGAATACTTACACATCGAGAAAGTTTCTTTTACAGTTGACAATAATTCGAGGTGGTAGCCCAGGTCTTGCAGCTGTATTCATTGTTCAACATATACTTCACTATCTAAGCAAAACCAAAACCAAACTGTTTATAGTGCTGTGCTCTTGTGTTTGGTCGGTGACAGATCGGTAGACCTGCCTGACTAGTAAAGAACCAATGCTAGGATAGGCAATAGTTAGGATTAAAGAGGAAATTGGATCAGAATGGGCATTCCTCTGTCTGTTTGTTTGGAATTACTTCAAGAAAAAAAGGCAAGATAAAGAACCAGAAAGGATGTTCTGGTATGCATCGAGTCCTCTGCCACTGTGGGTGTTGTATCCCATGGCAGAATTCATAAAATTAGCAAGCTTCGTTCTAAAAGATGCCATATTTTTTCTCCTTCCAAGTGCACGTTCACATTCTTGTTTTAAACCGACACTGAACAGGCTAGGAAATGGAGCAGACCCTTTTAAAACTACATACGTGGCAGACTTTGCTCCTGGCTAGATACAGCCACCAACAATGACCTGTAGTTGCAGTTATTTGATAAACACAGGAGCAATTTAAATTTTGTGTAATATGAAGAATGCAACACCAAATTGCTATGCATTTAGGGTTAGATTGAACTTAGGAAGTCAAACTCAGTTGTTGCATAAAAGTCAGGTTTTAAGTAACAAAAGACAGTGGAGGAAAAGTTAATAGTGGCTGTTAATCTTTATTTGAACTCTTGTCTGGTTAAGATATTTAGTAGCTATTTATAATAACAACCTGAACATTTACAATTTGGAAAGTTTATTCTTGGTTACAAATGCAGAGTTCATTATACATATTCACACAATTGTAAAGGCAATCTGTACAGAGAGACCATTTTAAAAGTCTAGTCTTTGCTTTTATTACAGAAAGCACAAGAAAAAAAATATTTTTGGAGGTCTCAAGCTAATGTACTGTCCATTACAGCTTTAAACTAGAAATACACGATGCAGTACTAATTAATACCATTTTAACATGTTAAAACAATGGATAAGAAATACTGTTAATCAATGCCTTCATTTTTAAAGTATTGTTCCCCAAAGAAATGAGTAAATAAAATACTTCTCATGGCACATACACAATTAAAAAATCACAAAGAGTTTGCAAATAGAGATGTTAAGTACATTGTCTGTATTTTTAGTATCTATATATATTTCTGTTTAAAGATGATACATTTTACAGAGATTTAGTCAGTTTGGATAAAATACCATGTAAATACATTCGAAACAAACTTAATTTTTGCAAGGTGTCCAAACTGCACACACACACACACATAGCCCTTTCTCCTCTGAACAGCCTTACTGGAGTGTTGCAGCCACTCACATAAATAAGGGACACTTGCGTAGTAACATGGTAGAGGATTAAGCCTTACCAGCATAATTTCAAAACAAATATGGACACATAAAGAACATGTTGCATGTATTTTTTAAAAAATGTACATAAATAAGCGAGATTTTTAATTTAGATTTTAAATACCAGCAGGTACAGTTTCTCAAATTATCTTGTTTCAGAAACGTTAGCATACGTGCTTGTTTTGAAATATTTCTGTGTCCAAAATAATTTAATGCAACAGAGCACGTGGCTTTGAGTTTTGACTGTGGTATTTTGTGCTGAACATTCATCATACTAAATAGTTTTTGATTGTTTTTCAAGATACTGCAAAAAACAACTCAAATAGTAGCGCAAAAAGTTACTACCTTATGAAATTGTCTATAAAATTGCACTGTCTATGAAACAAACGAGCAAACACAACAGGACTCCAACTCTCTTTCTAGCTATTGACAGTTTTCTACCTCTTCGGTTTAATTTGGAAATTTCAGTGGGTTACGTGGGTGCTCTTGCTTTGCCAAAGCAGGTCCTAATTTTTTAACGTAATTGCAGAAATGCAAGTTTCATATGCACCCACCTATACTTAATAACGTCCTATAAAATGCACTTTTCAAAGTAAATCATACAGTGCTGTGTTTAACAGCATATAAAAAAGCAGCAAGTGATATTAGTGTCATTTACAGATACATGGGACATCTCCATTTTAAGTTTCCGTTCATTAATATCTACATTATGTAAGAAACCACACACAGACACGCAGGTGAACTGACCATTCCCTGAAACTGCGCAACTGTAAGGCAACTTCTACCAGAACTTAGCGAACAGGGATTGATTGTTGTCCTAAGACACAGAGAAACCACAAATGTTAATAACGTATTTCTTATTCTACTCTGTTGTCAGTAATGCCACTTTCTATGCATTGAGAACTCATGTTTCTCAGCTGTCCTGTGGTTTTCCCCCAGGCTCTCTACAGTAGTGTGGAGTCATACAGTCTACTAAGTCCTTCTTCCATTCATTCCTAAGTGACAGGTTTTCAGCACTTACTTTAGCTGGAGATTACACAATAGTTTGACAGCCATCCCTTTGGTTGTGCCGTCTAATGGTACACAAGCATATAGAAAAGTTGCGGTAGTTCACCTGGGGACGTGAAAATACTAGAGGTAATTTTTAGCTTACAAATGTAAACTATAATCAAGGAAAACGAAGTTTAGGAAATGTATTTTTACTCACTGGTTGGCTTCAGGGTGCAACAGATCCCCCAAAGTGGAGTGCTGAAGTATTTCAAACTGTACTAATTACGGTCAGGTTCGCTGCAGTGCCAGGGACACAATTAAAAGGCAGGTGACTCCAGTAAATGACATTGACACTGGACTAACTAGAATGACCAGGTGTTTTCTTATCCTCTGCCCCTTTTGGTTTTTTTAATCACTATCGCAAAAGGGTCCAAGAAACATTCTTACATAAACACTGTCCTGCAGGGTTGCCGCTGTCAGTATACACCACAATGACTGCCTTGGCAAGATAAAGCGTCTTAGGCGTCTCGAAATCTATCCAAATACTTCACCTCTCAATTGATAAATCATCCTGGTTAAGCGACTAGAAAGCTGGCTGTGCTACTAAGTGCGTCAGCAGATACTTAACAGGTAAAACTTAGGAGCTTCATACGAAGTAAAGCAGTACTGAGGTTTTAACTCTACTCCTGGCTATGCTAGAGCAAGCTGGAACCAAACTCACTGGTCTGAATTCAGCCAGATACCTACAGTATTTGTCCAGGATAAGTGGCTTGAGGACATTAAAATTTTTACATTTTAATCATTTATTATTACTAATATTTTTGTATATCTTAAATATAAATCTTTTGTCTGTAAAGAAACTAATTCAAAGCTTCTGCTCTCTAAAATTTTAAAATGGAATCTTGAATGGTAAGCTGCTACAGATAGATACTATTTGTGTAAAGGAAGTGAGAATACGATGGTATTTCCCCAGAAAGAAAGACCAGATTTGGAAAAAAAATTAAAGTTTCTATCTGTGTGCTCCTGTTTTACAAATACCTAGTCAAAGCATTATTTTGTATGACTGTACAAAAGGTGTGCCCATCCCTATGTATGCTGTCAATTAAGGGACAGTGTCATGGCATAAAATTTGCATAAAGTTTGTCCTAGCACAAAACTTGTTTAAGAAAAAATGATCTCTAGAGGGCAGCCTTAAATCAGTATTCAATGACCAGGAAACCTGAGCTCTCATACTCCTTTGGTAATACATACTGAATGTACAGACTAATAAGGCACAGTTATATTGACCAAGGATGATTTTTTACCATTACGATAAAGCTGGAAATTTTTGGCATTGTAATATTTCAATTAAGCATTAAATAAGCATTGCAAATGAATGAGTTCTTTGATTCTGGCCCAAGAGCCAGCTATATTTGGCTGATGGCAAAACCATGTGCTACGTATAAAAATTCACAGATTCATTCTGAGTTGTGGGCTGACGAGATAGTAAACAGACTGAAATCTTCCCTGGTGTAATGTAGTTCAGCCAACACAGTTGTGCTCAGTTACAGAAGCTGAAATGGGACACTGAGCTGGCATACGAGGGGAAGAGAAGCAAGTAGCCAAACTATAACCCAGGCTTTCTGGCATGAAAGCCTTGGTCATCGCAAACATGCTTCCTGGGCAGTACGTTACCATAACAATCTCAAAACCACGGGTAATNAAACTAGAACCCAGGCTTTCTGGCATGAAAGCCTTGGTCATCGCAAACATGCTTCCTGGGCAGTACGTTACCATAACAATCTCAAAACCACGGGTAATGACCAGTGTCATTCTCCATGGAATACTTCTCATCATCGAATAGGATGTCTTGAGCTGCTGAAACCTCACATGTGTTTTGCTGCTTTGCTTAAGGATTTCAAATGCTGACCTTACGAAATGACAGAAGACAAAAGCCTCACCTAAATATTTCATCTATTGGTTTCCTAAAAAGAAAACACATCAGAAACTCTCTTACTAGAAGAAACATTCTTATTTTAAAATACACAGGAGAAAGATCCGTATAGAAGTAAATTCATCACTATTACCATATACAGCAAGTGTTAGAAGCAGCCTATACAAGAAAGGCAACTCTCTCAGTGAGAATAAAACAAAGCATGTGACAGTGTCTGGATTTTTCTTAAAAAAACCCCAGACTAAAATCCCAGTGCCTTAAGACTTGCAAAGAGTTTCAGTTTGGAGTCAGACAGGGTTTTCTCTGCCACCTGTTTCATAATCCAGAGAAATAATTCTTGGACTCAGTGACCAAGCCCACAATTCAGCTGCAAAACTCTGATTAATCTCACCTGGCCCGATCAGCACCAGCCAAATCATTGGGTTCACACTCTGGCAAGGGGCCTTTCTGGAGCTGCCAACACAGTTGTGGCACTGAACTGGAGTTACAGGCACAGGCGTTACTTGCCCGTGTTCCCTTCTCCCCAGAAGCTTTCAGGAGGAGCTCCCTGTGCTTACAGTCGGCTGCAGCATCCACTGCCCTTGGAGCACCAGGGGCCAGGATCGGCCCAACTGCCACAACCACAGCGAGCAGCAGCTCCAGCGTTAGCCACGTCGTTTGATTTGCCATGTGCGGTAGCAGGGTAGTCCTGCCTGCAGAGCTCTGTGGCTGGAAAATTTTTGAGGGGTTTCAGTGAGTTCTTGTGCCCCTTAGGACTCGGTTTGGGAACGTTGCTTTCAAAATTGGCAAGGCTACAGTACATTAGAGAGAGGATGTTGGTAGTAACTGGAAAGATGGTCTAGCTACAATTTTGAAGAGAACAAGCCTTAGAGAAGGCTACTTGTCCTCTGCTCCTGGGCAGCAGGCAGATGTGGTTATCCTAACACAATGGAAATCACCGTGCTTTCATGGTCGGTTAAATTAGACTAAGGAATTTTGTTTTGTAAACCAGAAAACAAAGATAAAACATAAATTCAGCTGCGCTTCAGATTCTCCCAAGATCAGTACCCTGAGTGTGTTAACCAGAATGTCTGTTGGTGAATCCATGAAGCTAACATACTAAATGTTTTTGCGATCAAGAGAAATCAATTGCTCAGTCTCAGACTGACCTACATTTCACAAGCATTAGCAGCCTCCCCGTCAATCATGTTTATTGGTACTGACATCTAGTGGTAACATTTAGCTGCATTTCTGAATTCCTATAAAACAATCTTACATGCTCTCAAACCAGGAAAAAAAAAAAGAGCGCGGTTTCCTAGGGGAAAAAATGCACTACGCTTTGTGAGTTTCGAGCGACACTGCCAGTATTACCTAAAAGTAAAATTTATCTTTGTGAGCTATTTGCAAACTCAAAAAGTATTCAGAAAGACCCACATAAACATTTTCATATGGAAGGAGAAAATAATCAACTGATCTGGCATGAATTTGCTGAGCAAAGCACATCTTTTTTTAACTCTTCCAGTAAGATCATGACTGCTCTGAAAAAAATTATAATTTAACAACCTACTCTTCTAAATTCATGTGTGTGGAAAGCACATGGAAGTCTAAACAGATTTCCTCTTAGACTGTGTGCAATCAGTACAAAAGCCAACAGTTCCTCTAATACAGTCTGTCAATCTGCACGGTACGGTCGATGAGGAACACTGAGTTCAGAATATAAAGGCCAAATGCACCGATCTCTGTTGAGGACCAGGCAGGACTTCAGGTGCAGATCGCAACTGCAGCTGTCTTGCCTGGGGATCTGTACCTCGCCGTGTTCCTGGGAGCTCTGCCTTCCACAGGTCTCGGCTGCTTTGGTGATGTAAGGGGTTGGTACAGTAGAAGTACCACCAGCAGATCCTTGAAGATCTACTGGTTAGTTGCTCATGGCTGCAGTGGCAATAGGTGCCGTATACAGCAGGATCCGTACCTGTCAGCATTTCTAATGGAAATGACAGCGGCAGAAGTCCCAAGAAGCTACTGCACGCAGGCTGCCCGTCTGTGCACGTGCAGTAAATCAAACATCCCGAACATACCAGGCTAGGTACATAGATGGATCTCCTCACTGTATTTAGGATGCAGAATAAACCAATGCAGAGAGGGCATTTGCCTGGAAATTTTCAAAGATGATCACTGAAAGGTTTGGCAGCTGAGGTGGTAGCGCTGATGGGAATGGGTACCAGCCGTGGTCCTATGCGAGGGCAATAATCCTAGCCTTCCTCCTTGATGGCATGGAAATGCCGTGAGCAGTCAGGCTGTGCCTTGGGGATGGGGAAGAACAACCTTGGGTAAGAGGTTTAGTTGATTCAAAACCTTCCTCTGTTACGAGCAAATGTCTTGGGTTTTGTGGCAGCAGAGGCTCTGTGTTGGGAGGGGGACAGCTGCCATGCAGAGCGATTAGAGCAATAGGTAAAGCACTGTTCTGGTATTCTGTATCAATGTTTTGCAGGCCTGGCAGTGGTCACAGTTGATGCCTACAAGCACTGGATATTCCACAAGTTGAAGACGGAATACTGACTTGTTTACCTGAAGATAATAGGACTTCGGGGTATTTCCTCAGAGAAAATATAAATTTTAATATAATTTCATAAGCTTTGGAGGTTAGCTTGTCTTGTAGCTTCAGTGATATCAAACTTCAAGTAGGAGCTAGATAGAAAGCTGTTTAGTTTTTGCCAGCGTATGTAAAACAAGACTTTTCTATCTGCATTGTAGATTGTTTGTGGACACTTCCAGATCCTCGTGCTCTCTGCAGTCATTCTGGGGACTGCACTCTCATTGATATTGATAGAGGTTCTATGAACAGGACACGTGCAGGAATTTGAGTGTAGAAGCCCACAGTGTGGTTTGGAGTAGTGAATTGCTTTTAGTTTGGAGATGACTGGAGGAGATGGGAAGAGCAACTGTACATTAAGGGAACAATTACAGATCTTCCCAGTGACATCAATGAGAGATTTGCCTTCAGCCTTCCACAGAAAATGATTTTTAGCTTTAATTTGGGACAGTAAAGGGGTTTTTCAAACGCAGTAAAAGCCAGTGGGAGCTTGTCCAGCTGCTCCTTATGCCTTTAAAAACCCCTACACCAAAAATGATAGCTAACAACATGAAATGGAAGTAAATAAAATGCATTTTCATTGCTGTTTTGAGTTACATAATTCTTGTTTCTTGATTTTTAGTTGATCTGAATTTGCATGGATTTATTCTATATGGTGACCAAGAAAATGGTCGGTAACTGGTAAAGATGCAAAGTGTAGCCACAAAGCAAGCAACGTGTAGGTGTAGACCCTAAGCAGCTAACAGGTAACCAAAGTTCACTGCCTACAGCCACAAGTCTTTTGTGTCCACATCTACCAAGCTAGATGGCCGTTTCAGCATTTACCTGTAGGTAACAAACGCTCCCAGCTGACTGAAAGGATAAGCTCAAGGACAGCTAGGACCCAGTCACAGATAAGACCTCACAGACATCAGTCAAACGTCACCCTACCTGTGTGGAGCACGCAGCATGTTCCTACTGTTCTTCAGAATATTGGAGCAAGAACTACCTTAGTGCTAGGCCAGCTTGTGCCGGGCAGATTGCCCCCGGACGGTCACATCCCTCTCTCAAGTCCTCTCTGGCAGTAGCTGCTGTGAGAGATACAGTGGAACAAGGATCTAGCAGAGGGTTCAGATCTACCCAATGCACCAAAAATTACTCCCTTCTGCATTCTTTTCAGATCAAGGCCACAAAGAATGCTGATATCATCTGGTTTGATATTGTGGTCAGGCTCTTAATTTCACCTAAGCCTCCTACACAGTGCCTAGCAACTTGTATCGGGGTAAAGTATTTCCGCCAGGAATGATCTGTTAAACCAAAAAGGCATTAAAGTGATGGGGGTTACATCACTGGTCTGGTTAGGATTAACCAGTCTCACCATTAAAAATCCATGGCTTACTTTATTTGATTTCGTGTAGCTTCAGCTTCTACCCATTGGACAGATATTTGTACATCTTTCTGTGTGGAGTTTAAGAACTTGTTAATATAAAGTATCTCCTCCCTGTAAAGGAATCTGATTGCCTCTTGATCTTCATTGTAAGCTGAACAGACTTGGCTGCAAGCCATTTTCTCCCTCCTTGAAATAATTTTTTGTGGGTCTTTACTGCACAATATTTTTTTCAACATCTGTAAAAATGTGGTCAGTGAAATAGTCTGCAAATTTTGAATTGATCTCACTTAATGCCATATGCAGGTATCAAAACTGTAATCCTCCTTGTATTCATTACCCTGTTCTGCGTGGGATGTGCCCTGGATGAGGTAATTTAAAGAAAGAGACCGAAAAAGGAGAGAGGACAAGGTGGATAAGAGGGGTGCGCAGAGTTAGAGTTTACCATTAAAACCGCGTAAATCAAGAAAAATCAAAACGCAAATGAACCCTACAAACCAAGACAAATATTCCAATCTCCAAGTTTTGGGAACCCCAACAACAACATTATGTGCTCTGTTATTTAAGAAAAGACTTCAGCAGAGCCCTCCCCATCCTGCAGGTCTCTACACTGAAAGTATTCCTAGGTTTTTGTGTTTTGAAATTTTGCAGTGGAGGTTTCTCGGGGAGTTTGGGTTCCGCAGTAACAAAGCGCTTGCACATCTTCAGCCACAGACCCCAGAGGTGCTTCGTCTTGAGGGGGGAAAAAAAACCCCCAACTTTTCTTGATAGTAGCGGAAATATCCACAGGTAGTTCTGTTTAGCCAAAGATTTGCTTTTTCCATCGTATCAACAGCAGGTAGCAATGAATGGAGCTTGGCTTTGTTTCCTCTGGAAGCTGCAAGTCCTTCTCTTGTTTGACCAGATGGTATACAGCAGCTTCTTTCATTTCTAGGGCTGCATCCTTTTTTTCTTCTTGGTTTTCAGCCAGGTTTTTTCACCCTTTTAATGCGCATGGTGCAATGCAAATACAGAGTTGAGAGCCAAAGTAGGGTAGGGATTTCTCCCTCCTTCATGCGATAAGGCATGCTGGGCGACACGCTGTCTCAGTACTGTTAGTTCACACAGCAACATCAGCAGTGAACACTGTTCATTCCCAGCTACTGGCATTGGTACCTTTATCAAATTCTGATGTTACCATGCATATTGTACGGGTTTGGAAGCTTTACAATATTTTCAAAGTCCATAAGTGACAGAATCCAGTATAAAAAAAGGTCAATATATTACTGTTGAAAGTTTTTTTTCCTTTTTTTATACAAAAATTAAAAAGATCAAAATATATCACATTATTTACATATTGTGCTTCATGCTTAGAGATCACTGAAAAAGAACACACAAACATTTTAATCAAAAGAGAAATGTTCCGTTCATTACGTTTACTAATCTTCTGGTTAATATTATAAGGACTGGCATTCAGATTTCTTTTAACATTAACAGTACATCCAAACAACTTACCACAGAATTTAAAACTTTTATATGCTAAGGGCGTGCTCGCATTCTAACCGAGGGTTTGCAACCAGTTAGTAACATGCTTGCTATTAACTCGAACTGTGTCCACATGCCACATGTTTGAAACTGGGTCAGTAATTCCACTTGGCTTCAGTGTCATGCCCTTGTCGGAGCATGAGGTTACAGCATCCTCCTACTAGTCTGGATCAAAGGCTTATGGTACGGGGGGCACACGTCTCTCCTCAGCCTCCTGGGCTGCCTTGCAGCCCCTGGCTGTTTGGGTGCTTGAGACGGTACGAATTACCTTTTGATTCAAGCACCGAAGCAGCGTAATGGTTGTGGATTATCACACAATAGCAAAAAAGTCTTTGTTTGGAAATAAATGTTTTGTAACACTGCGACAGAGAGGTGACCCACTGTAAAAGTCGCAGCTAGATGGTATGGCCTGAGTCACAGGAGCACTTTTTGCAGAGTGGTGCAGGCTTTGCATGAGTGGTTCCTAAACTGCCTGGGCCATAACAGCAGCCTAGCCTGAGCAAGCCTGAAAAAAAGGCATTGCTACCGACAGTATTAGCGAGAATGATTTTCCAAGTTTTTGGAGCGGTGTTCCTAGCACCAGTCTACAGCTGTGAGGAACAAAACACGAAGCTAGATGGAATCCTGTTCTCCCAAGGCATGACATTGTGTCAGCTAGGCTTATAACCTTATAACCTAGGCATATAACTTAAAGAAGTGCAGCAGTACAACCAACCACCGTGCAGCAAACAAAATTACTCAGGACCTGCTCAAAGATACACAATTATTATTATTACTGTACCTTATGCCAACATCCTGCTACTGGCAGTCCGTCTGGTCCCTGCAAAAATGAATTTACAGATTTTAATTTCTCTTGACAGTGACTTAAGTGTCAGACTCAAAAACCTGACGCTCAGTCTTCACAACGATGGCAGGTTTAGCAGCACCATTAATTACCATGCAAAACGCATTTACCGTATATGCACAAAAATCAATAGGCAGGCAATGTAATCCACGTGTCACGCACAGCACAAAACTGAATACACCCCAGGGTAAAAAAAATCTACACTTTTTTTCCCCCTTTAAACCAAAAAAAGTGAACAAACATAAAAATCTGGAACCACAGTTACTGAACTTCATGATCTGCTTTATAAGGTAGCGGGGCTTTTTGCAATCAGACGTATATATGGAAAGCATGATGTGGAAATGTATTTTTTGTTAATATGTGCTTTTCAGTTTGGGGGCAGTGATGTAATTTTTTTTTCCCAGATGATATCCTAATTGTGTTAAATTTGATCCTGCAGTACTTAGTTTCTTTAAGAAATCTTGAGTTGCTGAACTGATTGAAATAGGATGAGTTGTGGACTATGCAAAGGGAGTGAAAATGTTTGTCTTTTTCTGATGGAGATACAAGAAACATACAGAAATCAGAAAGCCAGAAGAGCTTACTTACCAGGAGGAAAACACTGAAAAGGAAGGAGCCCCTTAGAAGAGGAATGGACTATGGATGACCAACTCTTTCAAGATACTCTAGAAGAAATGGCTGACTTCAGCTGCCTTTTCTGATGCTGGATTTTTTTAAGGCTCTTGGATCTCTGATTGCATGAATTTCTGCATGTAGAGCTACAGAGAGCACACATGCACTGACCCTTCCCTCAGAGCCACCTCCAAATTAACTAGGGGTGGGAAGCCACGAGGATGCGTACACAGCGGAGATAACCGCTAGTGCAAATATAGGTCAGAATGCATTTTTACATTTTTTACTGTAAATGTCAGTCATCACATTTTTTGTATTCTGTATTGATTTTATATGTAAAATAGCCTATGCCCAATAAAACAGATGCAGTGAAGTAAGGTTACCCTCTCCAGCTACTCAAAGCGTAACAGGTGAAGTTGTTTTCACATGCTTTCCTATAACATTAGTTAGAAAACACGTTTTTCTGCTGACACCAGTCAACATTTTGGTCCATAACTATTCATCAAAAAAAAGAAAAGTGCAACTTGTACTAAACCTGTGAGTCACCTGGGCGTGAAGGGGAAAGGGGACAAGGCGCAGAGCAGTTGTTTGACCCAGAAAGATCCTCACCTGCTCTTAAAGCACATCCTAACACCGATGCCCACGGGGTTGATTTCTGCCCTGGGCTTTTTCTCCTTCCCGTGCACTCAAAGTACTTATTTTCACCATCATAAAACTCCACGCCTTTCTACCACATTTCACTCGAGTGATTCCAAAATGACTTGTCAACTTAGAAAGAGCTTTGCAACCTGTGTGTAAGGCTCATGCTGGTGCTCCTGGACTGAAAGCCATTGCCGAGAACCCAGCAATCCTCCACTGCACAGTGGGGTGGAGACCAAAGACAACACTCCAAGCCAACGTGCGACTAACCCTCACATACGTAAGTGGGAAGATGTGCAAGTGCTTTACTAACTAGTCATGTAGGAGTTATGTACTGGAGAAGTCACCTACTGCAGTTTACAGTGCCTACAGTACAGATAGGTCTTGTGTTTTCTATATAGTTAAGATGGGAAATAGTTGGTAAATATAACATCTCCTGGAAGTAAATATGGAGAGCTGAAGCGGGCCTGCTGCTAGTAATTGGTTTCTTTGACACATACGAAAGTAATTTAACTTTTTGAAAGAGAGACAGCTTACTGCCCTTTTGTTTCTCTGAAGACAACTGCAAATCATCTAACATGCGGCATTTTCTATGGTTAAAAAAAAGAAAATAAAACAATGACCCCTTTTCAGCTAGTCGTGCAGCGCCCTGTCGGGGAACAGAGCACGAACCTTCCCGCACAGCCGCCAGACTTCAACCTGAGCTCTATGGGGCAGAGCTACGCGCTGACACAGCAAACGCCCTTCTTGTGGCCACAGTGCCGGTGACCCCCTGCAGCCACTGCTCGGCAGAACTGGCCATGCATTTGGGGAAAGCTTTTCAAAACCCAGCTGGGAATCAGACTGGCAGGGCTGCGGAAGCACAGGCACGAGGGGAACCAAACTGGGCCACAGGTGCCAAGAGAAACCAAAACTAATTTTTAGCATCTGTTATCGTAAAGGGGCAAACATCCCCTATGTGATCTGCCATTGCTTACGCGCCTTATCTAAAGTAATTTTTACTGGAAGGGGCACAACACACTCGTGTCCTTCTCTTGAGTGCCACCGTGAAACATCTTGTTCCAGCTCTGCTGCTTTGTGTCCTTCCTCTCCCTGGAGGGATTCGCTCCTGGGACAGGGCTTGGCCACAGCAGAAACACACACGCAAGCCATGCAAGAAAGAAAAAGAGCAGATACTGTACCAAAGGGCAGGGCACGCTCACCCCGTCCAGGCCTGGTAAACCTGGGTTCCCCTTGCTGCCTGCAATGCTACGATCTCCCTGTTTGAAAAAATAACTGCTTGTTGAGAATGATAAAGGACACGGGAGTTACTCAGCACACACCCGTGTTTCAGCAGCGGAGGAGGAGGACGGGTCCAGAACTTTACACCTCCATTTCTGATGACACAGCAAGTCAGCAGAGTTGTTTTATGGTAGGGAATTCACAGACACGTAGAGTCTGTCATCTGGGAAAGATCTTCTATACACAAACCAGAGATTCATGTTTGTAACAGTGCAGTGAAAAAGATGAGGGTTAAATCATCCAGCATGTTTAGGGAAGAAAGGTAATCCATCAAATAAAATAATTAATTGTAGTTCACATTCAATCTCCAAGCAAAATAAAGCATACTGACTCAGGGAGATTTTTGGTGGTACAGTGGAGCTGTACGACAACTTTGATTGCCATAGCCGTGCTGGTGGGGCGAGAAAAAGGCACACACGTAGAGAAGAAATGGGTTTTTTGGAGCATGTTGCAGTAGGTACCTGGCACTACTAGTTAGTTGCAGCTAAACTAGGGGCTAACAGCTACATTTAAGTAATTTTGGTTCAATAGTTGATACGACTCACACTTTCATCTTAGAGCCTCAAAGCATTTTAGGGAGAAAGGATCTCTCTGGTTTTAGTGATACAAAAAACAGTAATGAAAAGGAGGTATATTTTACCAGGCCAGGTAACTTCTTATAAGCCAGTACAGATTTTTCTTTCTGGGCCCTATCAAAGGAATGAGAGGTTCTGGAAGTGGGAGATCCACCTTCCTCAGGCTCAGACACCCAGGAGGTTTCCTGGGAAGCCTCTCTGCGCGCGCTGCACGGCAGCGACCCGGGATGTGTCTGAGAAGGGACAGGTCTGAGCCGTGGGCTGCTATCCCAGGCGGGGAAGTCTGTTCTCCCAGAGGCACTTCTTGGCAGCCCGGGGAGCTCCAGCTCATACATCGCTTACCTTTGGCAGTACTAAGATGCTATCAACCCCCCCTGCTTCCCCACGCGGAAGAGCTAGAGCTGGGCTCATCCCTCGCTCGGTTTTGGAGATGGAAGGGATGGAGATGACCTTGTTTGCAAATCACCTCTCATGCACTGCACTGAGTTACTCCCCGATTTCAAACGTACTCAAAAAGCCAGGCCGGCAGCTTCACCAGGGCATGCTATCTCCCGAAGAGCGTTAGTGAAGCCCATTGTTCCCGACTACAATAAGAAGGTCTTAACACAAAGATTCTTTATTTTTACTGCTGTGGCTTGCTCCCATCTGGCCAGAGAGGAACCCTTACAGCGAGCAGTGAACTTCCAGCAGCGCAGATAAACCATTAAGAAAAGTGAGAAAACAATAACCATCTGCTCTGATTTACTGCAAAATGAAGAACTACCAAATCCTCCCTCCCTCTCCCTAGCTGCAAAGCCGCGTCCCCTTTCAGTTCCAGCAACGCGTGCTTAGAATGAGTGAAATAAAAGGCGTACCACGGGACAAGGCTGATCCAGTCCGGGAGGGCCTGGTTCCCCCTTCTGCCCTTTGGCTCCTTTTCTCCCTGGTATTCCTCGCTCACCCTGTTGGCACAACGGGAAAATATCAGGAACAGGAGGGAAAACACCTCGGCTTTAACTCGCACAGCACTTGCAGAGTTCCACACATCACCCAGAGCAGGGACGCTTGGACTAGTGTAACCTCAACTGACTAATTCCATCACCGTGAAAATCTTCAGTTAAAGCTGGGTGGGGATATTTGAATAGATAATTTTATAGCAGAATGACTAAGCGACTGGTTTCTGCTAGAAACCAGGTTGGTATCTGACAGTAAGTGGGAGCACCAGCTTCCAGCCACTGCCCTGCGCTCAGCTGGGCTCCTGCCTCCAGCTGGGCACCCTTTTATTTAAGGATTCTTATAACAAAATCTTTGACTTGGATCCATTTTCAAGGTCTATAAAGCAAAATTAGCGATTCTTCACAACCCGGAGCTGTCAGGCTGCTCCATTTCCCCACAACGGTTGTGCCGGGGGAGGGTCAGGCTTGCAGAAAGCACTTCCAAGAGGGTAGGGATTAACTGCGTGTCTTGCCCTATACTGGGACCACGCAATTACTTGTGCCACAGAAAAGGCCTTATAGCAATGACCCGAGAGGCTGGAGAGGGAACCAGCACCCAGGGCAAGCATCGCTGCCTGCCAAAAAAAGCGGCCGTCTTGCTCCCACCCCGCTCGCCCCACGAGCATCTCTACAGCCATAACCCACTCACCTTCTCCCCTCTTTCACTTCTCTCTCCTTTCTCTCCTCTGAGACCTGGGAAACCCTATCATGACAATTTTTACGTGGGGAAAAAAAGAGGTTTGTAAGTTCAGTATGTGAATGCCCTGGTCTCTCAGTTCAACCTAAGCAACCTCCAGCAATCAACTTGTCCTCCCGTGATAGAAAAACAAGACGTTTTCTTCCCGTTGACTTGGTATCTCAGCAATTTCTTGGGAAAGCTAGTGCTTTACCTTCCCCAGTAACGTTAGGTCCATTGGGGATTTTTGTTTCGCTGAATCTAATACAAATATTCTCAACTGGAAAGGGAGACTGCCACAGCATCTTTAGCTGAGCGGCGATATGTGGTGTGGCACAGTCACTGCTGCGCAGTGGAAGTAGTCCGGCAAAGAAAGCCAAACAGGATTCTGGGTTGCATCAACAAGGGCATCACCAGCAGAGATACAGAAGTCATTACCCCACTCTACTCAGCGCTTGTCGGGCTGCACATGGAACATGGTGTTCAGGTTTGGTCCCCACCATACAGAATAGATTTGGACAGGCTGGAGAGGGTCCTGGGAAGGGCAACAAAGATGATCCAAGGACTGGGAAGCCTGCCATGTGAGGAAAGGCTGAGAGAACTGGGTTTGTTCAGCCTTAAGAAAAGAAGGCTTAGAGGAGACCTCATCACCATATTCCAGTACTTAAAGGGTGGCTACAAAGATGATGGAGACTCCTCCTTTTTACAAGGCGTCACATGGAAAAGATAGGGGGATGGGTTGAAGTTACTCCTGGGTAAATTCCGATGGGACATGAGGAAAATTTTTCACAATGAGAACGATCAGCCATTGGAATAATCTCTCCAGGTGGATTCCCCAACACTGGACACTTAAGATTCAGCTGGACAGGGTGCTGGGCCATCTTGTCTAGACGGTGCTTTTGCCAAAAAGGGCTGGACCAGATGATCCTCGAGGTCCCTTCCAACCTGGGATTCTATGAACTGGCCTCAATTAAGCCCTTTCCTACAGACATCGTTCCATGGGCACCATGTTTAAGGGAGAGTAGCCTATACAGTGTTAGCTACATTTTTTTCCAACAATCTCAAGCAATTTGATAGCCTTTACATACACGTTGTTCGTGTTTCTACACACCACAGTTAGTGTTCTCCATACTCACATCCAATCCTGGCTCCCCCGGCTTTCCCTGCAGTTGTAAAAATAAAAATCAAGATGTGCTCTATTGAGTTTGGTGTTGCAGGCAAGCTTAGATCCAGTTTGGTGAAATACTACGGTAGTGACAGCAAGGGCTCACCCAACAGCCCCTGGGACTCAAGGGAGCTCCTCGCCATGCATCGGGATAGTGCCGGTAAGCCCAGCTGCACAAATTCTGGCTGGACCTACTGCGGCAGGGATTTTATCAGCCCCTATTTCAGGATTATAACACAACATCATGACTCCTTTCCCATACCAATGATTACCTTCTCTCCTTTGGTACCGGGTAAACCGATGAGCCCTGGAGCGCCCGGGAGACCCTTAAAGAAAAAAGAAACAAGGCATTGGGCGAGTTGCTGTAAGGCAGGTTTCTGTCAACGGCCAGAAACGAGATACAGGAAGACAACTCACAGCGGGTCCAGCTTCGCCGTGGTCCCCCTTCTCACCGCTGTCGCCTTTTTCTCCCTTTGCACCGTCCAAGCCCTGCATAAATGAAACGGCATCAACCAACAAGATCTGGCAGCAATGCCCGGGACAGCCACCCTGCGCACCCGCCACCTCCTCCCACACCTCTGGGATGCTTATACCCGCACCGCCGTTACCGTTTTCCTCTTGACCAGATCATATAAGAAATAGTTGAAAATAAAGGCTTAAGCCTGTGGGGTTTCGAAACCCTGACTTGCATGTGCTGCTGGCCCTCAGGACTCCGTGCTGGAGGAGAATTTAAGATCATAAACGTGTTTGGAAGGAAAAACGGTTTGTTTTCCAAAATGCCAGCTGCTGAACAGCACAACCAAGGGATGTGTTGTCACAAACAGTGACAAAAAAATCAGTCCCCGGAGCTGACAGGCCTTTGTGAGCCTGTAAATAATGCACTGGCAGCCTGGAAACAGTGGGTGACATTTATTGACTTACTTTAGGCCCCTGGATTCCTGGAGGACCCTGTGGGAAAGACAATGGTGCATTTGAAAACCAGAATTTAAAAAACAAACCCCAAAGTTTGCTTCCCAAACCATTTCTTCCTCAAATTATGGGCTGACAACGGCCAAAAATTTATTTTCAAGACAGGTGGCAGTTCATTTGGTTCTCCGACGTCAAATCAGGGGGACGAGGAACTGAAAAGGACCACATTGTGTAACACGCAACAATAAAACTCTGCAACAGGAGCTTTGGGGAGCGAGCGCTGCAAGAGCTTTGCTGAAGCAAGCAACAGCAGAAGCTCTGGAGGGCAGCACCCTGCCACCATGGGCCTCTGAGCCCCGGCATGGCTGGGGACACTTCCCAGGTTATAAACACCGCCTGGAAAGCCACTTGGTTTTGAAGCAAGGTCTCTCCAGGCACCTCTTGGACACATCAGAGCCAATCTGACCTTCCCGATGCCCTTAGCTCCTCAGCCTTTTGGAGCATCGCTGGTACTAAACACTTTAGATATCTGCATCAACAATGCTCCGCGTGTTCACCACCACCCGCTTCCTCTCCTACTGCAATTGACGGCAAAAACTTAGCGACTTGGGCAAATCTGTGGGAATACAGACACCATCATGGGGAAACAGGTTTTCCCATCCCGCAAGGTTTGATTTTTTCCCCTGCTCCAAGGAGCAACTTGGATATTTGCAAAACATGCCAGAAATGCTGATACGCTCTCCGAAATCAGGTGTTTCCGTGTCTCCAAAGACAGCACACAACGCTGTAGCTCTTCCCTGATTTTTTCCTAGATTCACAGCAGCCGACAACGATTAAACAGAGCAAACCACCCTTGTCCTTAATCGCACGCGATAACAAATCTGCAGCAATGCTCAATTGCACAAGCTGCTTTCCAGAGTCCTACCATAGGGCCGGGTAATCCGGGGGGTCCGGGCTCGGGTATGATCTGCAGAAGGGGATTAAACACCAAGTTAACGGGGCTGGGCACAGCGTCGGCACAGAGCGAAGACAGTTCGGGAACGGAAACCTCACATGGCCCAGAATGATGATTTAATGCCCTCTGATTTAATAGCTTTAATCAAAATATCTGCTAATCAAAGAGTTGCTTGTAGGATTTATAAATAAATGAATCTTAGTAAGGCACATGAATCAAGGCAGCCTCTGAAATGAGAGGCGTGACCCACGCCGCTCGGTGTATTTGCTAGTCGCAAAATGGATGTAATGGAAAATGATGCAGTTTTCTGCACGGACCAGAGGAAACCAGCCTTTTTGATTAAAAAAAGAAAAAACAGAACAAAAGTGGAGCTCTCATGCCATTAATAAAAAGCTATCAAAACTCACCACTTTTTTTCTTTTAAGGAAAAGGTGCAAAATAAGGAAAAAAGGATGCAGAAATCCTACAAAACTGCAAGAAGCCCAATATGGTTTTAGCACAAAGCATTCAATACCTCAACCATCAATGCAAAATCCAAAGCAACTTTGTAGTGCCGAGTACGCAAAATATTCTTTCCCTAATGAATAAACCCCGTTTAGACACATCTGAAAGTTCTTGTAGAAAGCAGTTGGGTTTTGTTCCCCTCTGCTGAGCTGACGGATACGGGACTGGTGGCTCCGGCCTGCACGCTCTGATTTCGCCTGGCCCCGCGTCGTGGAAGAGGCTTTACAGTGCCAGGATCTTACGTGATTATTCTGCAAACACGGTGACCCAGTGTCTCCTTTTTCGCCTTTGTCTCCTTTTGGCCCTTCTGCCCCCTAAAAGATAAAAACGTGGTNGCTCTGATTTCGCCTGGCCCTGCGTCGTGGAAGAGGCTTTACAGTGCCAGGATCTTACGTGATTATTCTGCAAACACGGTGACCCAGTGTCTCCTTTTTCGCCTCTGTCTCCTTTTGGCCCTTCTGCCCCCTAAAAGATAAAAACGTGGTGCACGTTCCAGGAAAGCAAAAACGAGAGACAAAAATACATTTGTCTTCCCCTAAACTCCAGCCTTGGCTCAAGCAAAGCTCACATTCATCCCCAGGGGGCTTTGAGAAAAGATTTTCTCCTCCTTGCTGCCGGCTTAGACCACTTTCTGAATAAGCCGTTATCATCATCATTAGCAAAGAAACTTCAAAGCTCCCGCATCCTCCAGCTCCACAGTACGTGGTGTGGACAGGCTATAGCTTAGATCAGCAGTCCCAGCCACACACCCAGGCTGATACCCAGAAATCGATGCTTTAAAGAACCAAGCAGCAGACGTACAGGGACGGAAAGAGGGACGTACCGGTGGACCCGATAAGCCCGTTTCTCCTGTCTCTCCTTTCTGTCCCGTGATCCCCGCGCTGCCCTGGTCACCCTTCGCTCCTTTGGGACCCTGGAAGTTTCCAAAAAACCAACCTGTTAGGAGAAAACTGTTAACCACCCTCCCCCTTCCCCCCAACCATTTTTGCCTTTCTGCTGTTTCTCTCCATATCGCAGCACGAGCTCACAAAAACACATTTTAACATTAAAATTTACATTCACTAATTTCACGGGTGCAGTAGAATTTGGCTGGGCTGTAGCAGGGATCGCAGCTGTTTAGGGACGGGAAGGTTAACCACAAAATTTGAGACGGTGATGAACCGTTCGTAAAAGGAGCCCCTTCAGCTCGGCAGACGTGGCCACAAGCAGCATCCGCGCGCTCGCGGCTGAGCGTGGGGCCGTAAGCGATGGGCGATTAATTCAAAGAGATGCAGCTGAATGTTACGGGGCAGAGCTTGCTCCTGGCAGGCTGAGATTTGCTTTTCACAGCGACAGTTCTCATGCACACACAGTAAACTCCTTTTTAACTCGGCTCCTACAACGTCTCGTTTGATGCAGCCATGCCCTGCGCACCTTTTCACCGTCCAGTCCAGGTGGACCCGGCAAGCCCAGCTCTCCCTGAAGCGACACAAGGGAAGGGGAACCCACGGTCAGTTAAATCACGAAATCATCTCAAGAAAACATTGTGCAAGGAAACGAGTTATTCATTTGTATCAACCGTCGTGGTTATGGGTTTGGCATTGCCAGGCTTGGGGGCAGCAGCAAGGGGGTTTCAGTGATGAGCCAGCAGTACCGGCTCATCCGAATTTGCACGATACAGAGACCTGAAGGGGCACTGAAATCCTGCCCCACCCCATTGTTCCAAGAGATGCTTTTCTGTAAGTTAATTTCTTCTTTTAAAGAAACTACAGCTGACTGTAGGTTACTGGGTATTGCTTGTGAAGCAGGTGGACAGCGCGGTCCTGCTCGGACACAGTGCTGCAAGCAGCGCGCGGGGGAGGGTGGGATGGAGGGCGGCGTGGCACAGCCTTTGGGAGACCACCAGCCCCTCCTCACAACCACTTCTCCCATTTACTTCTGCGTCCTGCTGCACGCAGTGAGGAAATCTCGGGCGGGCTGGGATTTCACCCGTCAGGTGTGGGGCTGGGAGCAGATTTGTTTCTGGGACAGCGTCCTCTGGAAGAGGCTAGAGACCAGACAAAGATTAACAAAACTTTGGCTTTTGTGCAAAAATCTGATTTTTCAGCCCTAGGAAGCGTCAAATAGCCTTTCCTTTACCACGCGTAGCCTTGAGTCCCACAGGCAGCATCGCCTGCCTTATTTTGGCTTGGGCGATGCCTCAGAGCGAGCTGCCGACGACCACGTCGCTTTCTAGGAAACGCGGTCTGCGTGGCAGAGGTTGGGCTCACCTTGGGACCTGGAGCGCCTTGGGGGCCCGGTGGCCCTGGGGGACCCGGCGAACCCTGAAACACAGCAAACAAAATGAGGATGAGCATGACTAGTGTGAATACGGCACACTGTGCCCATGCTGCCAGGGATGAGTCGGGAGCAGCTCCCAACCGCAATCTACAGCAGGCGCTTGCGTGCCCGGGGTTGCCCAAACACCGCGATGAGCTCGACTGACGTGAAGCAACCCGAGGGCCCCTCTGGCGCAGGAGGTATTCGTGCAAAAGAAAACCCAGCTGGAGCTAGCCGGGTGTACAGGTGCAGCAGTACAGGCGTTAAGAGGCAAAATGCCTTTCGCCAGAGGTGTGACCCCAAATCTGGGCTCCTCTTTTTGCATTCGCCCCTCTCCAGCCAGCCAAGCTAGGGAGAAGCATCCTGCTGAGAAAGGCAACAACCAGCTGGGGAGGTGCAACTAAAGAGGGGAAACGAAGGCGTTTATGTGAGCATTAACAGCAGGAAAACCTTGCACACCTAAATAAGCTATTTTTCCTTGGCCCTGCTGGGTGCAGAGACCAGGAAATGCCTCGAGATGACCAAATATTTTGCGACTTGCAAATGATCTCAAACAGCAAAACAGTAACACATCCCCGAGCACCTTTTTCCATGACTGCACACTCAAATACTGTTAACGTTTAACCACACCAGAAGCCGCGTAAAGCCACCCCTTTCCAAAGCTCCGTCCGTGACACGGGTCAGCGCGCAAACACTGAAAACAGCAGGAAAACGGCAAAGTTAGCGAGGTTCGCGGGTGCGCCCCTCGGCAATCTCCGCATGCAGCACACGGGAGAGGGTCTGGGCCCAGCGGATGAAGCCTCCAGACATTTGGTGGAGCCTCTCCAACCACTGCACTCCACAAACTCCACTCGCAAAGCTGCATGCCGTGCAGACATCTGGCAAACGGTAATTACCATCACTTTGTGTATCCCTGCAGCCTGTTATAAAACAATTAGGATGGTTCTCAAATATGTCTGTAATTAAGTATTTATTCTATTCGGCTTCTTTCATCTTAACTGAAATGGCAGGGCACTGCTCGGTCGGGCAGGTTAGGGCTCGGGCATCGTTTCCCTTCCTCCCGCATCCCGACTGCTGCTTGCAGAGAAAACCACTCCAGAGGATGCGCGGTGAAAACCGCAGCTCCACACTGTGCTGTGGGAATAACGCCCGGCAGCCAGCAGCGTTTTAAGCCATAATTTGGCCGATCGCACTCGTTGCGTCAGCTGTTTACACGTCACGGGCTGCGTCGGGTTGCTTTTACCTGCAGAATATTAACTCACATCCCACAGCCAGATCCCACAAACCTGGTACCCAGCCTGAGTTCGCAGCCTCCAGCTTTGCCACTGTTTTTGCTGGTACATCCTAGATATCCTCAGCCCCTAGATGCAATAAGCTCTTCCCTGCCAGCTGGCTCTGTGCTGAGACCGAGATCTCGGGAAGGAGAAGTAGGACAGGGACAGACACGGTGCCACAATGTCACCGTGGCAGAGCTCGGCAGTTTTTCAGTCCCTTCCCATTAACCCGCAGGAACCAGCACGGCCTCGGTGGGGGGCTTACCTTGAGCGCATNATCCTCAGTCCCTAGATGCAATAAGCTCTTCCCTGCCAGCTGGCTCTGTGCTGAGACCGAGATCTCGGGAAGGAGAAGTAGGACAGGGACAGACACGGTGCCACAATGTCACCGTGGCAGAGCTCGGCAGTTTTTCAGTCCCTTCCCATTAACCCGCAGGAACCAGCACGGCCTCGGTGGGGGGCTTACCTTGAGCGCATCCAGGATTCGGCCGTCGTAGTCGATCACTACTGTGTCGCCCTGTTCCCCTTTCAGGCCGGGGGGACCCTGCAACCGGGGACGAATCCTATTGAGTTTTTGCAGCATCAGAGAAGCTGGTGGTATGAAAGCAAAGACCTGACACCCAGGTGTTTGGAGATTATCACCTTACAAACACCATCGATTTAATAAATTCCTATTCTGACAGCTGTAACTGTCATCCAACCAAACCTCAGAAGAGCACAGATTTGTGTAACTGAGAAATGCATTGAAATCCTCAGTTGATTACCCTGTTCAACAGCTTCCCTATTGCAAAAAAAGAAAAAAAGAAAAAAAAAAAAA